>VOMN01098212.1:0-13528 GCA_014899125.1 Orchestia grillus | reverse complement strand
AAACTTAAATTGACAAAACTCCAGAGTTTAACAAACTTCTTCTCGTAATCGAATAAGATTTACCCGTCATACAGACAACAAAACAAAAGCTGCAAGGATGGCTACAGCTTTAGAGGGAACTCACAGACAAACAAGCCCTGGTCTCAGGATTGAACCACGTGTTGTGGGGCATAAATGCGAGGAATTCAACAGCACGGCACTCGAGGAACAACTTTGCACGACAGCCACAACAAGACAAGAACGTACCACACGAACAAGGGACGTGATTATCTTGCTATTCTCACAAGTTATGCTGGAACTTTCAGTGCTCAAACCCTCCAGTCCCACGGACGGATGACACTAGTACGGCTCAAGAAAATTTGCACCGCAAATCTCAAATGAGAACGATATAAAAATCTGTAGTGTTTTTGAAGGAGGTCATTGCTTTGACATCCACAATGAGGCTCCGCACCTCCACACTCACCAGGCGAGCGTGTCTCGCTTCGAGCAGCACTAAGTAATTTACACGCGCTTGAAATAACATGATTAGCGTTTTAGATGTCACCACAGAGCTTCGAATCTAAACGCACTAAATTGGCAAATAGAACGCAATATTTTCTAATCAGAACACACTAAATTGGCAATCAAAACACACGTACATTTAGCGACAATAAATCCCACGGACATATTCGATGCACAAGAACTAAGTGAAGGTCTAAAGGAAGGGGAATGAAGGTCAGCTCTAAGGGAGGAGGAATTAAGGTGTAAGCAATCATAGAACAAAATAATCGATACTATCTTTTAAATATTTGCCGCACAACTTCAAGCCAATATTACTATAGGCGTATATGTACAAGGAAGACACGTACGGCGTCAGTTCACCAGACCGAACAAGGAAATAGGAAACTAATAAATATTAACTCATTTCGCTCATTTCAAATCAAGTTTTAATTTTGATGTTTTGTTCGGCACATTTTTTGACTATATAGATTTAAGAGAGCTTTTTATACAATTCAAATACGAAGAAATACTAACCAGAATACCTGAGACGACGAAGCTACCCGCTACATCTAACGTCATGGCCACTTTGACCACGTGTCAACTGAGAGCACAAATCGGTACTCACTCGGAGGTGATCTGCTGCTCCTGTGTCATGTTGGAGGCAGTCGGGGGGAGGCTGGCCGGGCCCTGGTGGGTCGCCTGCTGTTGCCAGGGCTCGAATGCCGCCGTCACAAACTCCGAGAAGCTCGCGTCCACATCTGACAACGTTTGCCACACCGCCGCCTCCGTCAGGAAGCCTTGGTCCGTCAGCAGCTGGTACAACTGCTCCTGTTGTGACGGCGGGATTTATAATAAAAGAATTAGGATTGAACCTGGAAATGAATATTCTCACAGATGCAAAAAAATTTCCGCTGTTGTCTGAGTGAGGGGCCAAGAAACGGCTGTAGGTTCTAAGATTTCACTTATGCCTTTATCTGTCTTTCGAAGTGTGAACCCTCGACACCCCTCTCTGTGTGAGATGAAATAGTCCGGGCATTAGCCAAAAATTCCTTTCC
This sequence comes from Orchestia grillus, assembly GCA_014899125.1. Classification (NCBI taxonomy): domain Eukaryota; kingdom Metazoa; phylum Arthropoda; class Malacostraca; order Amphipoda; family Talitridae; genus Orchestia; species Orchestia grillus. The sequence goes on along the minus strand of VOMN01098212.1, from coordinate 11,993 downwards.
CAATTTGAATTTAGTAGCTCTGTCTGCTATCCAAACACGACGGAGAAAATTCTAGCAATTGATCACTTGACAGTGAAATCAAGTATCCTCATTAAAATTCTCAACTCATTGCAACAGTGTCAGATTCCACCAAAGCACTTGCCTCAACACTGTGACCTCAATGACACTTTTGACTGGAAAAAACAAATGTAGTTTTAATGAATATAATACATTATGCGGTAAGATCCAAGATATATAACCACTCATACTAAGTGAATGCAAGCGTTTGACGGCCATTGGAAGAAGTTAGGCTGTCGTGTATTATTTATTTACAATTGATATCCTATTAGAAGTGTCGTCATAAAATGAGGCGAACTCTTGTGCTTGTGAATTGTAATACACATCTCCTTGACGTTTCAGAATATTTATTTTTCCTGCTCACATGAATTAGTGCTAGAAAAGAGTTTACCACTCTTTTGGATCTCCATGATAAGAGATGACATCGTTTTTCCAACAAGATAACGCATCAATTCCCACTGCTAAACTAACAAAGGAACGGTTTGCCAAACAAAACAACAGTACTCTTGATTGGCCAGCAAAATCATCTAACCAAAATCTAATTGAAAATGTACGAGACATCAGCTCAGGACACATTTTTTAAATAGAAGAAAATTTCATTATTAAAAATAATCATCGAATTACATACAGAAATTTCAAGATGAAATCCCCCTTGAAACTTTAACGAATTTACAAAAACGGTGAATCGGTGCGTTAAAGTCTTACAACCTAAGGTGCTTCTTAATATGATCTATTTTTGTATTATCTCAATTTGTGCTTCATTTGTCATAAAATATAAATTTACTGAAATGCCTCACCTGTAGATCCACAATAACAAAATCATTTGTACAGCTATTATTGCGTTAAGCGACGTATTATTGCAATACGTCGCCTAGCACGAAAATGGGAAGGAATATATTCGTTACATCACTTTTCTACATTTTCTGAACATGTGAAGGATTTTTATATGTTGCATACATCAGAAATTTGAAAGCATGTTACACGTATTTTCACAAATTCAATTACTCCCCACTTTCACGAAAATCAAAAATTACCAATTCGAGCTTATCACTTTTGACTGGTAAAATTATAGTATATGTTTTAGTTTTCCAAGAATTGAAGAAAAGCATTCGCCACGCCCTTTACATGAAGCAAATCCACGTTATATTGAACCGTTTTAAAGTGAAGCATTTGCTGTAAAAAAGGTACAACGTAAAATAGAATTTCAGATCCTAAAACATCCTCAAGGATGTTGTAGTCAGTTGGACTAACATTCCAACATGGAACACAACTAAAAGTTACAACATATTTCTGTTGGTAACGACTTACAATGGGTTCAACTCTCTCATATAACACTGACACAAAGTAATTATCCAACACAGAAATTTAGTAAACAGTTGCTGGAATCAGCAGTCACGCAGACACACATACGCAGTAATACAGACAAACATAAGTCGTCATCGTACCTCTTCTAATCTTTTTATCAATAGTTACTAACCCAAATTCATACAAACTTCCCCAAAGACTTTCAGTCAAACGCTTCATCACTCTCGAAACTCTCAAAGCTCTTGCACTCATTCAGAGTCAGACCCATCACACACTCATTCAAACTTTCAGAAACACAACGAATCTACCGAAATTTCTATTCAAACAACTTTAAAAACGGAAGGGACGACGGTGTCATACGTCGTGCTACGTAACGTATAAAAGAGAGTAAAATGTCGCACTAACCTTATATTTATAGATGGTCGAGAAATGGTTGTTCCTGAAGAGGACAGCGACTTCTTCCTCTCTCATGGTGCTGCCGAGGGCGAAAAGTCCATGCACGGTGAGCTGGGAGCTGGTGCACTGCAGGTACTCCTCACACAGCACCGCTGTAGGGGACCTCTCATTAGGTTCATCTTCTCCAGTGAATACACTGAGAATTTCTACATCGCCACTGAACTACACACTCAAGCTCAACTTCATCTTCAAAACTACAAGCTTTATAAAAGATGAAACGTGTCATAATACAAATAACTTTTAAAACGGATAACACATAGACATATACACAGCATGCATGTGACAGCTTCTTCCAGCTCAGCCTGTATTTCAGCCCGTTTACCAGAACAGTAACATTCGTCAGGCTCCTGAAGATTTTTTCATCCAATTACCTGCACGAACAAAAATACCGACCGCAAATGGTATCAACGATACCCAGTTCCCATTGCCAGCAACGTCGCCGATTGTAAACGACGTCGATTGCTAATGAGATTTAACGACGTCGATTTCTTAACAGATATTAATGGCAATCGGTGTCAAGAATGCTAATTGGTGTCTATAATGCCAATTGGCATCAAATAAACAAATGGGTTGTTCCATTACAAGCAGAAGTTTTGAGCTCACGCCAACGTTAGAGAAGAAACAGCTGAGAAAAAAGGCATACATCGAGTAAGAGGGCATTGCACCAATAACAAATAGGAGGTGCGTTTAGAGTGTGACATGGGTAATACTACACGTCCTGCCATTATCTTATATCAGGGTATGGCTTTAACACGAATTTGTTGTGTTACCCTTAGTAACGAGCGCACCATTACCTAGTTACTCTTCATAACAAGGCTGTGGTCATGGCTAAGTTACGTTTTATAATTAGCACGTCGCTATAAATAAGTTACCCTTCATAATAACCACGTCGCCACAACTAAGTTACCCTTTCTCATAGCGTGTGGTCAAGGCCAAGTTACCCTTCCTCATAAACGAGTGGTCATGGCTAACTTACCCTTCCTCATAAACGAGTGGTCATGGCTAACTTACCCTTCCTCATAAATGAGCGGTCATGGCTAAGTTACCCTTTATAATAAGCGAGTGGTCATGGCTAACTTACCCTTCCTCATAAGCGTGCGGTCATAGCTAAGTTACCCTTCATAATAAGAGTGTGGTCATGGCTAAGTTACCCTTCCTCATAAGCAAGTGGTCATGGTTAAGTTACCCTTCATAATAAGCATGTCGTCATTGTTATCGCTGGCCTGGTGCCGCCACGTGAGGATGTTGTTGGTGAGCTGATTGTAGGTAAGGTCCTTCACCACCTGTGCAGCCGGCCACTCCGGGTCCACCACCCAGCCGTGGTACAGTGGGATACTCAGGCCGTCAAACACGCACAGCTCTGACGTGAACTCAAAGTCCTGAACCCTGCTCATTGTGATAAGCATTAACTCAACTGAAGTAGATTGGTTGTGTAGTCAAAAACAAGCACAAGGTACAATTTTCACTGAATCTATATGGTTAAGCATGTTCTTGCTATCTGTATAGAAACTTGAAAGAAATTTCTTTAGAGAAACAAGTCTATTTGCCATGACTTTTTGACCAAGTCAACAGATGATGCTAAAAAACTTCAATAGAGCAACAGTAGGGAAGAAGAAACAAATACAGCAGTGCTACAGGCAAGTTTTACGCACAGGGTAAATCTTATGCATTACAGCTGAGCATAAAAATATTGAATCTACTCTGAAGTAAAACTACACTCACTCACCCAGAAAACCTGACATTGACGTCTAGCCCAGTGAGGAGCTTGTCCAGCACTTGCACGGCATCATCCGTGTTCTGCTGGATGAGGTTTTGCTGCTGGGCACTGTTGCCCTGTTCCCCTCGTGGTGCCAGATCAATCAAAGCATTGGCAACAATGCTGACCAAGTGACCTCCCTTTACTTCATGGCTGTCCACTCCAAGCTCAACTTCACCCTGAAAATACAAGCTTCATATTAGGAGAAACTTGTAACAGTGAATGAAGACTTCCTATATAGAAAAAATGTAGCAAGATATTGGACATCATCAAGAAATTCTATCTATGTTTTTAATGTATAATGACTAAATAATTGCACAATAAACTGTCAAATTTAATACTAGAATTTATAGGAAAATATTCTTATTCTTACATCAGAGTGAATTATCAATACAAACTGAGTTTTAGAGTACTCACCCTTAATAAAAGAGCATTTAGGATGGCAAGCAATGGACAAGGACCATTATTATTCTGAGTGATGATGGGAATCTCTTTTCCTTTGAATTTAATTTTTTTGACCCTATGAAGAACTTCATGAGGAAGTACAGCAGCGGCAGCAGTTGGTGACAGAGGCTCCGACTTCCTACGTGCTCCCGACCCAGCGACATCAGGCTGCGAGGCCTGAGGCTCCTTTTTGTTGAGAACTGCACTACCCACAGAAGCAGCTCCATCTACTGTCACACTGGATGCTAAATCTAGAATCTTATCTAAATCCTTTACATCTTTCTCTTTTTCATTTTCCTGATAAGAGGTATCAGCTTTAATGCCCTCCATTCTTATTTTTGCAGAAACAGATTTCATAGTTTCATTTTGCTTTAGTTTGGCAGCTGCAAGACTTTTACTAGGGGACCCAGTTGCATTGTGCCCATCATCTACTACAAGTATTCCTAGGGAAGGCAACTCAGTATAGGCATTGCTAACCTCAGCCAAGTCTGGCTGGCACTTATTTTCATTTAATGATACTTTGTCACAGCCAACATTAGTGATACATGCCTTTAGAGGACTATTTTCACTATCTATATTTGTACAGAGATTTATATCAGACTTTTTATCTACAGGTAATATGCTAAGGCTCTCAGTGTTTTCAGACTTTTCATCAACTGGTGAACCAACAGTCATGACTGGTAATCTTGCAGTCTCTTTAGATGTACAATCTTCAGGATCAGTAGACAAAGAAATATTTTCTGCTACTGTTTCATCAACAACTATAGGAATTTCTATCTGAGTGGACATATTCTGATCCTTCACATTTTGTTCAAGGCTTTGGGAAGGACTATCAGACTTAGCCTGAGACAAATCACTGTCAATACTCTTCTCTTGAGCTTCAGAACATTTTCCATCTCCTGAAGACATGATTGTATAAAATATCTGAAAATTTAAGAGACTTTGATGAGAAAAAGAGAAGCAAATTGAACCATTTACTTATCAATTTATCATCAACAATACAAAAAAGCTAAATTTAATATATTATATTAAAGTTGAGTTAAATTTGCATTATGTTAGAATATAGTCAGATAACCTAGCAATGATAGAGTTAAGTTTTAATTAGGTTGAAGCTACAATATACTGTTGCCAATTTCTCAAGCTTAGAAAGTACATTTTCACTAAATCAACTTGGACCAATTTTTATTCTGTAATTCAAAATTTGATTCTAAATTTAAAGACAATATGAAGACCCTTAACATGGATTCACTCACATTATACAGATCAAAAAACAATGATGAGTAGGTGGATACCTATTCTTTTCCCATTATATACACATCCTAAATTATGTGGAAGGATCTAAGGTTATCAAAAAATCAAACCTTCCTAGCAAGATTTGATGCAAATAGCATTTGTACATATATTTTTTTAGGATTGCTTTGGCCATTACTAGAAGTAAGTAGGCAATTGGTTATGGGTACTAGGATTAAAAAGGCTATTGGTTGTAACAAGAACTAAGAAAGCAGTTAGTTGAGCAGCCAGAAAGAACCAAAAAGTCAATTTGTTGCGCAACCAGAATTGATATTAGTATTATTAACACATTCACACTTGCCTCAGTTTTTCATTTTGGGACAAACATACTAGACTATACTAGACTTCAGACAACAGTTGACTTTAAAATTCTATACATTCAACCATAGAGTATTTCTTAAGCATACCAGACTATAAGTGATTTTCTAATGATGTTTATCAACTTTTCCAGTTCACACTCTTTCGTTTTTCTGTCAATTTCTTTCTTTCCCTTTTTACAGTCCCATTCTGTTTCACCTTTATGATTTCTCAAAAACTATTCATCCAGACATCTTCAAATCTAACTCGCAGAATCTTTGGGATATTTAATTTACTTGTAGGCTGCTTAGGCTCTCACACCTTCTTCCATGCAGTTACACTCGATTTTCATTCGAAAACACGCCATACATTGCAGCATACACTGAATCTTCCTCATACCTCTAGCCATTCTGCCCGAATCAGCCTTCATCAAATCAAATGCAAACGTTTCTCACAGGGACGGTCTCGTTACTCTCAAAAACAAACACGTCACTATCTCATCTGAAAAACAAAAGCACAACAATAAAACCCAGATTAAAACTAGGAGATGGATACAACAAAAACAATATTTATAAAACTTAGAATTTGAAGAATCCGAGATGAGTGTACATACGTCCAGTCATGATCACGGTCCACACTTCTTCCAGTTTGTGTACTGTTTTTCACTCGCAACTTTTCCTACTCAACAATGGATAGTCGCTAAAATACTACTGTAAAGTCAACAAAACGGCTGAGAAACAGTATTGCGTCAAAATTCTTTATTTCAAAATAACCTAAAGTGAATAATAATTCATATTATTTTGATTTCACAATACATGGAAATAGTATTGGGATAAATGTTGTGCGTGCTTGATTTCAAATCGAACACTTACAGTTTCATTATTTCATGTTTTGAACAATCATATGTAAAAACATATAGAACATGGTAAAAAATTAAAAATATATATAATAAAATTTTCAATACACGATCATAAGCTAGATTAAATTTTTGTTCAATTCTTTATTGCTTTGATTTCACAATAAACATAAATAAAATTTTAGATAATCGTATGTCTAAGAAAAATATCATTAACGCGTCGTGGATCTATGCAGTAACATAGCTCATTGTTGAATATTGTGTTAATATATCATATACATATATACAAAAAATCCGTAAACTTTATTTTCTTGGAAGAGTTCTATGCAGCTTATTTCTATAACGCAATTTAAGATCAACGTACGCATACAATATGTAAAATAAGGAAAATTTCTTAAAAACCTTCTGTAAATAAATTTGTCCTCTCTAAACATGAAAAGAAGAATTAGACATCCCATATATTTCATGGTAATGGGGACCATACGACATGTAATTGTCTCAATAGCGAATCTGAGGTGGGGAGGGGGGGTCCTCGGTATTGTGAATGGGATGCGTATAACTGCACTATGCACCCCTAATCGAACAGGACTTCTTGTTTAATGCTGTAAGTTGTGTGAATAGTTGTGATTGTTTGAGTTGTCTGTCGTTATCAATTCTCAATTTGTAATACAGTTAAAATACTAACTTATTTTTTCATGTGTTTTTATTACTTTGGGGGCAAGCTCGGTGGATCAACTCACCATGGACGTTCATTCGAACAATATTTGGATCTCGTTCTTTTTTCGTGGACTCATAAAATGGGCGATGTTTGTATCATAGTTTATTTTCTGGATTGTGGTTACTGCCCTCATGTATTTAACTATAATTTTGCGTTTAAACCAGTTGTTTTAAACCAAGTTTTGCTACGGAGAGCTTGACACATGGGCATACATACTAATAAAGAAAGGTATTTTATTCAAAAAATCAGTCTCACACAGCACAGTGAATGAACATTTAGACCATGAAGAGGGTGAGTTTGAGCTTCAGGGTTTATCTGTAAATGGAATGTTTGAGAGATAAGAACAAATCATTCAATCACTCGTATCACTTTACGTTCGGTACAGAGAAGAGTCTTTTGACTCGTACATGGTCCATCATCCTGTTGCTCTAGGGAAGGAGCTTAGTCTACCATAGAACAAATCTCGAAATCCCAAGCAAAGTTAACTATAGATAATCCTTGCAGACTCTCGATGCCCTGTCTACCTTTAACGACTTGAATCTCACTTATCGAAACTAAGGTGTTCATTTACAAGTCTGGCATGACTTGGTTGAAAAATGTTTAAATCAATTGTTTAACAGGTAATTTTTTATCGGAGTTTTGTCTCATGAGGAAACTAGTTGCAGGTTTTTGGATCTGGGCACTGCTTCGAATTAAACGTAACGTAACCTAACCTAGCCTAACTTAACCTAACTTAACCTAATCTGCCCAGCTCTGCCTAACTTAACTAACCTAACCTAACCTAAACTAACCTAACCCAACCCAACCCAACCGGAACCGAAACCGGAACCAGAACCGAAACAACCTAACCTAACTAGCCTAACCTAACCGAAACTGAAACCGAAACCGAAACTGAAACCGGAACCGGAACTGAAACCGAAACCGGAACCGGAACTGAAATCGAAATCGGAACCGGAACCGAAAAATCCTAACCTAACTAACCTAACCTAACGCAACCCAACCCAACCAAAACCGATACCGAAACCGAAACCGGAACCGGAACCGAAACCGGAACCGAAACAACCTAACCTAACTAATCTAAACTAACCTAACCTAACCTAACGTAACTTAAACCTTCGACACTCAATCATGTCATTCTTTTCAGTGAATTGTATCTAATTGGTGTCAGTGGCCTTGCGTTGCGATTAATTTCTCACTACTTAATATGAGTAATGATTGTGGTTGCGTCTGGCGAATTGAGCAGTGTCGAAAAATTTATATTAAAATTTTTTAAGGATCAGTATTGGGACCGTTACTCTTCTAATAATCTATATTAATAATTTACCCCGCTATATTTTATCCAAATCTAAGACTTTCACTAAAGATCTCAAGTTCTATATAAAGAAACAAAATCACTTAACCTTTTTCAGGCTCATGACTGAACCCAGACTCATGACTGAACTCAGGCTCATGACTGAACTCAGGCTCATGAGCTTTCTACTTGCCAGAATGATATTGATGGCGTGGAGCGAGTCACTTCTTCGTGGGGCTCAAAATGAGTGATAGAAATAATCAGGGCATCCGACTGAATGTAGAAATGTTATCGGTGCTCTGTTTCCAGGGCGGTTGTGGTTGTCTTTATGATCTTGGTGACCTCAATAAGTATTATGTGAGCTGAGTGGAACTAGAGTTTGCACCCTCAGTTAGGGACCTCGGTATAATTATGGATGTTGGCTTGAAGTTCCGTTTGAAGTTAATGCTAACAAAGCTGCTGCCTGGTATGCTAATATCCTACGGTCTACCCTATGCAGCGCCGAGGAATTCATGCTCCTGTTGAATAAAAGTCAAATTTGGTGTTTTTTGAGTTTCGATCTTGTGTATGGAACACTGGACGCCAGGAGGATGTTACGCTGTCGGAATCCGTTCTGAAGAAATTGATAAAAAATAACGTTACGTTTGGGATACAGTACAGCGACAGGTTGGCAGTTGTGGATTTGGATCCCGTTTGGAGAAGGCTTTTGAGGGCTTACATGATAAAACGCTGGAAGATATACGACGGTTAATGTTGCGTCATCCCTGCATGGTGACGTGTTCGAGGGGGCTATCTCTTGCTGTTGGAACTCACGGCCATATTACGTCAGTCTGAACCATCAGACGCGATTTACCAAACAACTACTCCAGGCAGCAAGAACCGAAGTAGACAGAAGTTCTGCTCCAGAAATGAGCAGAATTCTGATTTCGGACATCTAGAACGAGACTACTGGAAGTTTTTGTCATACGGTAATTCTTTATCCTTTCTTATGCGACTATTTTCATGTATTTTTTATGTATTTTTCATGTATCATGTATCCAGGTACATGTATTTTTTATGTATCTAGGTGAGCCTTTCGACCCGCTGGAATGACGCGTGTTCCAGTGCGTCTACAGGCACTGAGAAATGGGGCTGAATGAAATTAATTTATAACTTTCCTGATATTTCAAAGTGCACGAAAAAGTAGATTATTATTTATTAAATGCTACTTGAGTTACTTTGATAAGTTTTTTGAAGTAATAGTTTAATACCACTGCATACAACTAAATACATATTTAACTCATTTATAGTACTTTTTCTCGTGTGTGGAATATTTAAGAAAAAGACGAGCTCACGTGTACTATGCTCTTATGTATATTCATTTTACCTCATGAGAAGCATACGAAGTCGTTAGCAACACTCCCTACGTTCAAGAGGCGTAGTTACCCAAATCGACCTTCTTTTCTATTTTCATGTAACATTCATGCTTTGTTTGGGCTACGAGTTATCGTGACCTCCTAATTTCAACCCAATTCGGGATCCGTCCTATGTTAGTTCGACGGTGCCAAGAGTTTAAGCGTATTTTACACTACACGGAACCCGAGGAGAACGTTGCCGTAATCGTCAGCAAACAGAAGACCGATGTTTGCGATAACCACCTAGCTGGCAAACAGCGATGTGGACATGACTGCTCCAACACGCAGCCTTGCGAAAAATAAAAGCCAGGATTCAGGTTTCACTGCAACAGTCGCTGACAAGGCGCCCTCGGAGCCGTCAGCTACATGAAAGTTAAAATTGAATGCCTGTTTTTGAGTTCCAGATCAAAGTGTCGAAGTGCAATTAGAAACATTATGGACAACGTATGTGTAAAGTTGGTTGGAGAAGAATAATGGTGTGTGATCAGTGAGTGAGGAGCTTAATAGTTAATAAAAACTTTGGATTACAAGAAGCAGGCGAGGAGCCATCAAGCATGAGCAAATATTAGCAAATCATTGGGGGTGTTATAATTTTTAGGCTCCGACAATGACTCACAGGAAGTCATTTGAGGGCTTCTTCGGTGGGCTCTCTGCAGGTGAGAATTGGAATTGGAAGGGACTATACAATCCCTAGACTTCCGACTGCCATTGACTTCCGTCTTGAAATATGCAGACGTCCCCGACATGGAGCGCTAGAACGATTCCAGAAAAGCCCGCTCTACAGTCGCTGGAGCTCAACGCAGTATCAGCCAGGGCGAGAATATAGTATAACGGAAAACATTTGTGTCGTCAGAACCGTACAGAGCGTGTCATGAGATGCCAATGAGATAATAGAGCGGGTTATTTGCTGGAGCCGATCTAGCTAGCGCTCTATGCGGGCGACCATTGTACATACCACATCTCCCTGACAAACCTCGTTGTCATTCACCAGTGTTGGTGTTGGTGGCTTGCGCGGTGACGGAGGGCATCAAGTGGGATGTCTCCCCTCGCGAGATGCTGCTGGGGCGCTTCACCTCGGTCGAGTGGAGCGCCACCCTCTCCGAGGGGACGTTCAGCCTCGACGTCGCCCTCGACGACGTCGTTTTGAGCACCGTAAAATACCAGCGTGAGTGGCGTCAGCTGTCCCCAACGCGTTCGAAATGATGCCCAGGCTGACAAAGGGTGAACCAACCTGGAGTATTTTAGTCATTAGTGAGCCCAGGCTTCGAGTCGCCGATGGCAAGTCCAGCTTTGTTGTGGGACGGTCGGAAATTTCTGCCTTTATAATCTGCTGTGAAAATTTATGACGGGCTCGTACCTGAACCCGGCCGCGAAGATCGGCTGGGAGAGAGAAAATAAAATTTACAGTAGAATTGTAGACGCAGCGTACACTTTTTTTGACAGTTTTTGAACTAAATAGGCTGTTTTAAATAGTATTTTAAGAAACACTCCAACAAAGCTTCCAAACGGCTAGATCTTTTGAAAAGTTTCGAGTATGACTAAACTTTTAATTAATATAATGAGTGTTTTTGTCTGGCAATTTTTATCAAAGCATTTTGAACTCGATTTTTCACCCGGCGTAACTTTTCATTCTTATTAAATTAAATAACCCGGTCCCCTTTTGCTCGTTTCCTTGAGATGTGTGAGAGCGTCCTTTGGGCGGCCTGGGGGCGGCCTGTGGGCGGCCTGTGGGCTGCCTCTGTGAGGGCCGGACTGTAGAGACAGAATGGAAGAGAACTGTTAAACATCGCTGGGGTGAAAGAGATTTGTTACCAGTTATGAAACGATCATAATTTTTTGGACACATGATGCCTGGTGGACATCTCGCAGAGTTTTGCACGATAAAAAATAAGTCCGGACTAAAAGCATGACTCAGCTTAGTTGAGTTTAGTTAGATGAAATGTACGAATATCATCCATGAAATGTATAGATAAAATTTATACCCGAGCGAAAAACCAAACACCTTCATTGCACGAAGATCTTCAAATTTGTAAATGACTTCGGTGGACTTGATTTGACTATTTGCCCGTGCTTTTTCACCTAAAATCGGCTGCTGAAGTATCGACGGTTCTCCCACTCCTGAATACGCC
>VOMN01098209.1:0-14215 GCA_014899125.1 Orchestia grillus | reverse complement strand
GTGGCCAATGGGTGATGTGGCAGCCCCTCATCATGGTGGCCAGTGGGTGATGTGGTACTACCCCTAAGATTTGCACCGAATAAATAACGATGTGAAGATAATTCATTCATAAATTACATTTCTCTAACCACCTTACACGCCGTGTTATGGCGGGGATTCATTTACTTTTCATTTAAGAATAAATATGCGAAATTCTCCAACATACACACGTCGTCACGTCTAACGCCTGAACCCCTTCCTCCCACGTGGAGGCTGCACAGTTCCGAAGAAAAGAAAGAAATAATTGGTGATATCATCAAATTAAGAGCACTGAATAAAAATAAAACAGAAAGCATACAATTGAAGCGTCATACATTTTCCTATGTCCTAAACTGTAACTCTGACTTGTCTATTGTACAGGACCAATGAATTCACTTCTCACGCCATATCAAACGTCTCGAGTTGAAAGAGCCTCTCTGGGCCAGGCTTGAGAGTTTTTGTTGTACTTTCCTAGACTGACTCGTTGCACCTCTATAATTGGTGACGTATGACGTGGGTGTAAAACCAAGAATAGAGCACTTAGCTCGTCCCTGCAGCCATTTCCCGTTCCACAAATCGTGGTTGCCTGGGATTCACCGTGCTTCCGTTTGCACCGCAGGGTTTTCCCTTTTTTTCTTTATCTTGAGGGTATGAGGATCATCTCTTCATGTGCTTCGCTGAATTGCTTGCGTGCTTCCCTTCCGTGAAATGATGTGACCTTTCGACGCCTAAATTATGCTAGGAACGATTTCAAGAAGCAGTTGTGTCGCTGGCTGCCATCAGACTGCACCTTATCTACATATTAATACGCTTGTAACTATCTATATATCTATGTGTGTCACACCCTTCATCAATAAATACAAAGATCATTGCGGTATCTATGCTACAGTTTGATCATGAAGTTCCAGTGCTGAAGATTCTAACCACGAATTATTCGTGGGTCCTGCCTGCTTATCAAGAATAAGGCTGCAGCCAGCTTTGTTTGTGAAGTCGTATCAAGAGGCTGGTGATCGCGAGAAGATCGAACTGTGGGCCGAACGCTTGTCAGCCGTCCTCACCAAAAAGAAATGCGTCTAGAGCGACTGGGAGAATTGTGTCATCTCGAGAAGCTCAGAGGTTCTAGTGCTGTGAAGGAAATGCTTCTGTGCTTGTTTTGTTTTTGTGTTCGCTGCCTCTGATTGTTAGAGGCTCGTTGTAGAAGTTGTGTAGAAATCCCATTTGAAATTTAATCAGTCTCGATTATAGATTACGTTTCAATGCTAAAGTTAAGGTTTTGATATTCCATAGAATAAAATTATGAAACTTCGCCCTTAGCTTTGTTGCACCTTGGGTTTATGGTCTAAAATGTTGAACGATATTGATTAAATGAAGTTTCTTAATCGTTGCATATATATGAACACACTATATATCAGCCTCAATGGACTTGTGACTGCCGTACAATTGTGTACGCAATGATAAAAGAGAAAGTGGCCTTCTGAAGCTGATACGATTCCTACCAAAGTTGTGACGGTGAGCTTTTTTTGAATCAATGTTGGCGTACTTGTTAATATAATTTTCAAAAAACCTAAGAATTTATCTAAAAATCTGACATGAGCGGAATCAAAGCTTCGAATACTGAAAAAACGAAAGCAATCAAGTTGACATACCCTTGAGCTGTAGGGGTTAAATATCTAATAATTACTGACGGCGCAGCGGAGTGCGGCGAGGAATGTAGGAATCAACCATCCATTTCTAAAGTAAAACACATCGTGATTATATATAATTGCTTGGCGCACTACATTGCACTGCACGCTACAGAGCTCCCAAGTTTCCCGGGGAAGGCCATCTCCTGCAGCCAGCCGATCTCTCCTCGACGTGGAGATCGAAAACCTAATCGATAAAAAACAGTTCTCAATTTAAGGTGACTCAATAAAAAGGATCTCTTAATACGAATGATGATTGTAAGTCCGTGGTAAAATTATAAACCAGCTAATTAAATACAGCACACTGCATACGCTTGTATAGGTGTACATTTGCATAGCTTCTAGTAAACATTAGTTCTACCTCTATTAATTCCAGCACGTTTTACCGTTGGGTTTTCAATGCCTTACAACTATTGGTGTGATGAGAGATGTGAGGAATGTGTAATTTAAACTTTATTTTCCAATGGAAGTACTCCTTGGTAACGTGAAAATGCCTCCCTGAGGCGAGGTTCGAATCCGGGTCCCTTCAGTCACCAAGTTATCACGCTACCACTAGTCAATGGAGCCCCACTAGCATTGTAGACCTATCGGTTTAGAACACTGATGTAAAATGCCAATTAATTGGACATGTTCCTTAGAATTGCCTGATATAGATCTTGAATATTTTATCCGATCTTACATGAAATATAGTCTAAGAAGGTATAACCACATGAAAATACCGATTGAAAGGAACTTGTGCTTGCTTTGAGTGAGGACGTAGTTCAATTATATCTTTTGATACGGTAATTATTTATTCATTGTTTTTTGAATTAACAGATGAATTTCTAGAAAGTATAAAATACTGTTATCATTAATTTTTCATACACCTTTAAAAATTCTTAAAATTTAACCTAAGCAAATTGCTTTGAGAGTCACAGAACACAATTAAGTGCATAAATTACCACAGCTGTAAATTATTGGTAAAATTTTTCAACTTAATTGGTGAAAATCATTCATTGCTCGTTGTGTATTATTCAAAAGTTTTAGACCATTAGATTACATAAGTTTTTTGAAGATCCAACTCTTTTCCTATTTGGTTCGTAGACAAGTTAAGTCATCTATTGTTCTATGGCCAGTTTGTTTACATAAAGCGTACGTTCATTCACAACTTTGAATTTCATGTTGAAGTGTTTTCTTTTAGCTATGAATTTTACTGAATACGCCTATTCATATTTTATCAGCAGTGATCGTATTTGACGTTAAATTATGTGAAAGAAGAAGAAACATACATAGTCTACTTTCGGACGAACTGTTGCATCTTTTTAACCTAAAATTTTCTTCAATTTGGGAACTGGTGAATGCCTAAAGGAAGGAGCTTAGGGTTCCAATCGCCTAACAACTTTACCAAAAAATAGGAGTGCCAAGATGTAAGTTATGGTTATTAAAAGTTGCGGTCAGTAAATGAGAAAAGTATTTTTGAATGAGTTTAGCAAGGTGGCAATTGCTTCAATTGAGATTTTGTTTTAAACTTTAGTTTACTTTAATTACTTGGTCATGAAATATTACCTATTTGAAAAGATGGTAAATATGTTAAGCTGTTACAGTGCTTTTGTTTGGTAGTATCCTGAGAAAAGCAATTGTTGATCCAAAAATTGAATGTCTGGGTTTATGGAGTTCGAATAAGTAAAAATTCATCTCAGAATCATTCATGTTATCTTATGGTTAAATAAGAAGCCAAAAAGGTGTCTGAAGCTTCGCTTTCTACATTGTTTGTATACAACGAAAGAGTGTCAAATGATACTTATGTGCAAAGAAATTTAGAAAATATTGTCTATTTTAAGACTGTGATGACTCACCTCTTTTCTTTATTTGGAAGAAAAATTTAATTTTCAATTAAGGACTTGGAATACAGAAATTCTAAATATCACTTTGTAAATTTTCTTGGCACTTTTGCATTTCAAAATAATACTTAATAGAGCTTAATTAAGTTTAGGTTATATTATATTAGGTTGAGACAGATTATTTTATGTAGAAATATAGGAGCATGATTGCAACAAGTAAAAATTGCTGTAAAATTATTGGTATCTAAATATATGTATTTGTACCAAATTTCATGCCCAAATTTGTAATACACAAGTTAAAGTACGCCAGAAAAGTTGCGTGCAATACATTTTTCTAATGAGAGCCCTCAACTGGAAATAAACTATAGTTTGATGACCAATAACCTGTAACTGAAACGTGTTAAAATAATTTTAAGTTTCATTTACTTCTTCTTTGGTGATGGAAAACTGAATTAGAAGCAATTGAAAATTCATGTATATACATCATGATAATTCATGGTTTAAGTGATTTTGGGACTTTGATTTTTTTTCTGTTCATTTTGGTACATTTTCAATGGATTGACAATTCCATTGTTTTGCTTCTTTTTCAACCCTTCAAAACACTGCAATATGTGGATGTACCACAAAAAAATTGTATTTCTTTTATTGTTCAAGCATATAGGGCTGGATTAACCTGCAAACTGCATTTCTTAACGTCAGTTATTGGAAATTAACTTCTAATACTGTTTACTTTCAAATATGTGAATGTACATGTCATAATTTGTCTATCTAGCAATAAAGCTTATGCATTTATTTGACTGTCAAAGGGTTAAATTATAATGAACTTGCAGCCTGTTCAATTAAAATAGTATGTCTTATGAGATATGTCTATTGTGTTTTAGCCAATGGCATACTAAAATTTTAAAAGCGGCAGCTAGATGATACTCTGATGTTTAAAAAATTATTTTTAAAAATTATATTTTAAAGTATAAAATAGAGCTAATGTCTTACAATGTTAAAATATTTTAAGAAGAACTGGCTTATACAGATAAGTAGATGCCTTGTTTGGCTTGTTTTAGCATCTCAGTTGAGATTGTCATTTGTTTAGCTTTCAAAACTGTGTGCTGTGTATGACTGACTAACTGGTTTTTGCTCTTGTATAAGTTTTTTGGCTAGGCTTGTAAAAATAGGTATGCAATGAATTAAGGGCCATTATGATAATATGATTAAATTATGGCTAATTAGAAAATTGTATATAAATATCTACATATGAATACAGTGATCCTACTTTGTGACTTGAGGTAGCTGTTGCAGCTCTGCTACATCACAAGTAATTAAAAATATTTAACACTGAGGTTATATTGTGTCATGAAGACTGGAGACGTGTTCCTAATTTCAAGTGTTATATTATACATTATTAAGGTGATACCCTCATTATGACTGATGTCTAGTATTATTCAGTTTGAAATTAGAGTTGGTATTGAAGCTAATAGGTTCTGCCCTTTGGTTGTATGCTGTGCAGGTCCAGCAGCTTGGAGGAAGAGATGATTGCTTTGCGCTGGAACAACCACATGGCCACCATGAGCCAGCTCCTCTGCAGCCTCAGAGAAGAGGTGTCAAGTTTGAACTAGAATTATTATCATTCATGCCAGCTGCAAGACCCGCAAATAATTTGCGTTAAGAATCTTCAAGAGTGAAAGTACATGATCAATCTGTAGCATAGATACTGCAGGGATTTTTTTATTTATTGTTGAATGTGTGACACACATAGATACATAGATAGTTACAAGTGTGTTAATACTGTATGTAGATTCTGGAAGGAAAAGTATCAGATTTTGTTAAAAATGTGCTTTTCTACCGACTAGTTGCACCAGGGAAAAGCTCTCAAATTTGATCTAAAAGTAGCATTTCCATATGTATCCTAAGAAATAAGATGTTAAATTTAAACTAGAAATATCATTTCTATATGCTTGCTGGAGGAAGAGGTGTTAAATTTGTAATAGAATGACCATTTTAACCTCTATCCTAAAAAAAATGTCAAATTTATCTCTGAATTAACATTTTATCTATATCATAAAAGAATAGATATCAAATTTGAGCTAAAATTAGCATTTCTATTTGCATTCTGAATAAAAGAGGTAGGTGGCAATAAAATTGAGGCTAGAGCTAGCATTTCTTTTTGCATCAACCAGCTTATGCTATCAATTATATGATTATAGATGTAAAAATTATTTGCTGCTAAAGCTTGTTTTAAATAAGCTTTGTTGAATTATATGTTTTTGGCTTGTATGTTTCCATTTTCTTTTTTGTTGAATACTAATTTTTGTTTTATTTATTTTCAATTGAATTTTGGCCAATGGTTTTATGTACATTTTAATTATTCTTCCATGTTTACTGGGTATTCCTATGTTGGACCTTCTCCATTTCAATCATGAAAGAGTATTCTTTTTGGTCTGTGTCTATTTTAAACAGTATTGCCTTTGCATTTATTATTTTTTTGTTTTAAATGTTTTTTAGCAAGTGATGATTGTCAATTTGTCAAATTGAAATAACATTTGGATCATTTACTAAATTTCCAATTAATTCTAACTTAGTGAAAATATTTAGTTCAGTGCAATTTAAAATGCTCTACAAAATGTATATCATTCTCGAAATTATTGATTTTATATTTTGCTCTAAAAATGGTATCATTTTTGCACTTTCCTATTGAAACATAATGTTATGTGTATAGAGAAAATTCTTGGCAGTAAATTTCCTCTTAGAATTTTTGTTAAATATGATGCCTATCATATCCAATTAGGTTCATTTCTTCTAAGCAAAGCACATTTAGATGTTTCTGATCATTGGACAAATTTTTAATTGTCAACTCCTCAATAGGCACTGGGTTAGGTCAGTTAGGTTTGTCTATCCTATGCTATAGGGAGTGGCATCCCCAGGGGGACACTGTTATGTTACCTCAGCTGTGGACAGGCCTTCAGAACTTCTGTCTTCTATGCCCATGTAGCTTCTTGCCATTTTTATACCTTCTTTGCTTTCACTTTTTATATTTCTCCCTCTTATTTCTTAACTTACTTTTCCTGCATAGGGATTCCTGTAAGGGAATGCATCTTGTGCATAGATTCCTTGTACTCTGTAGCCCATACTTCCCTCAGGGGGCTTAGGATAGGTCATGGGCAATACAGTTAGGTTGATTAGGTTTGCCTACTTTATGCTATGGGGACCAGCATCCAAAGGTGGACACAGTTTGGTTACCTCAGCTTTAGCTAGGCCTTAGGGACTTGTTTCTTTTTTGATCCCACTATGCTTCCCTCCATTTTCATGCCCTCTTTATGGGTAATGATTTATCATTTCTTTCCCTCCCTCCCTCCTTAACTTGCTGTTTTTATGGACAGGGATCTTGTGTAGGAACACACCTTATTCATAGATTCCCCATTCTCCAAAATCTGTGCTAAATGGTTGTTTCTCTTTTGCTGTACAATAGTTGGAGTTACTGAAGCTTTGCTATCCATACAATTACTACTATAGTCAATGCTAAATGGTTCCTTCTCTTTTGGTATGACATAGTATGTCTCTGAAGTGCTGCAATGTATAGGTGCTTTGGTAATGCTGCTACTACTACAACTTTTTTATCCTCAATGTCTTGCATTCCAGGAGTCCATGATTGATGTCACCTTAGCTTGTGATGGCAAGCTGCTGCCCGCCCACAAATTTGTCCTATCGATGTGCAGTGACTACTTCAAGGAAATGTTCACGTCAAACCCATGC
Organism: Orchestia grillus; assembly: GCA_014899125.1. Lineage (NCBI taxonomy): Eukaryota > Metazoa > Arthropoda > Malacostraca > Amphipoda > Talitridae > Orchestia > Orchestia grillus. The sequence continues at coordinate 6,951 of VOMN01098209.1, read as the reverse complement.
AAGCATCCTATAGGTATATACATTTGTTTGTTTTTTATTTTGGGGATGGAGTTTCAGGGTTAAAATTTTTGTGGTTTTAATGTGGAGATTTTTGTGTTGTAAATGTAAATTTGTGTTCATGAGAACCTGAGCATGTTTAGCTGTTTCTATGCTAATGAAAAGAATTAAAATTAATCTTACACTTAATTCTTTTGGTGATATTTTAAAGATAGTTGACATTAGGAATCTCCTTTATTTTGTCACAGTTTATTATTGCAAGGTTTTGTTTAGTGGTAATTATTTTCAGTCTTGATAGAAGATGTGACCTGGAGCCATTGTTGCATTCTTTATAAGACTCTCTTTGTTAAGCTTTCTTCTCATGTAGTTGTAACTTTTTTCAGTGTTCATGAAGGACGTGCACTGTGGTGACCTGGAGGCGCTTCTGGATTTCATGTACCGAGGAGTAGTTCACATTCAGAAGACGGCCCTCAGCTCCCTCCTCAAGACGGCTGAGGGTCTACAAATACGAGGACTTGGCCTCTTTGCCCAGGAAGCGGTGCAGCAGATTGACTCGGGTACTCTTCACGAAGAACGTTTTATTGCTGCTGAGAATGATGAAATTTCTCAGACTAGGAGCAATGAAATGGGTGAAGTTTTAAAAAACTGTTATTAATAATTTCTTAATTACTGTAGTTTGTTTTATTATGCAACAGTAGAAATTCATTTTTGATATATGCTACAATATTGTGAATTCCTTTTTGTATTGATAAGTGTTTGATACACAGCCTTTGCTATAATTTTTTGTAGAATTTTTTTCATCACTTTGATTCCTTGTTGAATTTTCCCCATTGTGTCCTTCATATTTCCTAGTATGTTTTGGGAAATTTTTTTAAGCTCTTCTAGAGACACTAATAAGCAAGTTCAAGGTCTCTTTCCGGTGAACTATGTACTTAAATTCACTTCAGCTTTTCGTTTCCTCTGTTTTTGATCATCTTCCCACTCGCTCCCCATATTGTGAGGCTCTGAGGACACTCGCTCCCCATATTGTGAGGCTCTGAGGATCCCAGGCACAGTTCTTACAAGCCCTCAGTTTTTGGCCTTGATATGTGACGGTGACCGCCCGATCTGAACTGTAATGCACTGCAACTCATGTTGGTGTGTACGTGTGCGGTGGTGTGGTGTGTGCACGTCCTCCATGCGTCGAGATATTCTCTATTTTTAATGACAAACACCCTCCAATTGTAGTTTGCATTTCTTCTTTCTTGTTTACTTGCTTCTCCTAGTACGAGTATCTTCTTATCACACACACAATTGCCGTCCTGACAAGCATTACAATCTGTCATCTTTCAAAATACAAGAGTTACATCGACTACTGAAAACAAGTTCACACGCTATTTATTAATTTTCCAACAATTTTACATTTGGAAGCATTACACATTGCAATTGCACATCCTAGTTCATTTTTACCCATGCCAGTCCCATCTACCTTGTACTTAAATTCTGCGTCCATAACTGCTAATAAGACAGTCTTAGTTGTCAGCCAGTTAAGAACAAAACGTAACCAATACATCCTCCACTACAGGCATCACTGCTAGCCAGCCTGGGGAAGAGCGTATTTCGCTCACTGCCTTGGAACCGTCAGTGTTTTTAAGCCCGGACCGCAAGCGACCTTACGACAGCATCAACACAACTGTGAGCAGCGACCACGACGCCTCCACTTCCCTGGGCAACTTCTCCGAAGCAGACCTCGACGACCACTCCATGAGCACCAGCGTGAACCACTCCACACCGTCCGCCTCTTCACAAGCTCTCCATAAAAAGTCGTCCCACAGAATGATCGACCACCCACCTGCTTCTGTGCCAGACTTACCTAAAATCGGCGAAGATCAGGTCTTTTTTGTGTCCTATTCTATGAAGTGGGAGTAGACTTGACTAGTTCTGATGTCATGGCATAGGAGTCGCTAACAGCGTGAGGTTTCTGGTCTACTTGCCAACTCTGTTTTGACACATGCACAGGGTGTCGCAAAAACGTGTTGGTGCCACAATGGAGTCGTTCATTGAGTGTTTGTTAGTTATCGTACAATTTCTTCATTTTATTTGAGCAACATTAAAGCATTTGTTACACAGGTTTACTATATCGAAATATTTTATTGCACAAAATTCAGTGAACGCATTATTATCAATCATAGGGTAGGATCATTTTTTTGTAACTCCCTGTTCAGGAGAAAAGAGTTATTATAGTCTACCTATTGATTTTCAAGAGGAGGAAGTTTTTTGCTTCCTGTTTTCATGGTTCTCACTTGATGTTGCGCGGAAACCTAATTTTCCCGTGTTTTAGTGTATGAGTGACAATTTCAATGCAATATGTCTGGGCTCTACAGTCAAGATAATATATTTCAATTTCAAGTGTTGGCCATGACTTAATTTTTGCATTTAGGTTTGTGCTATTCACTGGAAATAAAATCTGAGAACNCACTACTTTTTGGCCGGATTCTGAAATATCGAGGCTGCTGAAATGCTCAGATTGGCCCGACACAAATTGGAATATCAGTTAGTAAATAAGAAACGTCTCACACAAGGTCAGACCACGTCTGTTGTACAGTTGTGGACAGGCATTTTTGTTCTTGTACTGGCGAGCAAAATCTGATATGTACGCCACCATCTGTTCAACAGTATCTGACCTGTACAACGCCATTCTTTACACAGCAGTACCTAATTTTAACCATAAAAGGACACATATTTTCAAATGATCAAGACGTATTGTAAACAATCCTTCATATTTCATGCACAGCTGGGCGCATATTCACCCTAGTTTTGAACAACACAATAAGAATTGAAAACTAGCTCTGTTATTCCTAGTATACTTGAGGCACGACATGGGCCCCAATAAAGTTACCCTGTGTTTGCTCAGCTCGACATCGGGTGCGGGGTGACCATCCGGGCCGGTGACTACATGAAGCTGCGCCGCACTAACGCCAATCGCTACATCAATGACCTGCTGCGCTATTTTTTCTCGCTCGAAGTTCTCGCAATGTCGTCGCTGACTGGCGGAGAGTGCTTCGCCAACAGAGGCAAGACCCAGGGCAACAAGAACCAACTCGACCCCAACATCATCCGCGTCATTACACGTGAGTCGTCTCGTTGGAGGTGTGAGGAGTCTGCTTCTGTGTTGTTGGATATTTGCCTCGTGAGAGAGGAGGTAGGACAACTTCGAAGTATCTTGTCATTTCAAAGAAAGGCCTTGAATTTTTGTCTTTCTTGATAAGTGTGTGATTTTTTCGTCGTTTAATGTGGCATTAGAAATAAGTGTATGCCGTCGGGTAGCTTGTGCAAGAGAGAGGAATCTTATTAGCAGCAAATTTTTCGTAATTAGTACATTCACTTGAAATTTTATTCTAATTCTTAATGTGTTAACGAATTAGTGTTTGTTTCAGGACTCATCTGAGAAAATAAAAAATTGCTGTTCAATGAGTTCACGAGAAGCCATTTCCATAATGTTAATTTTATTGGAAAGAAAAGACTGTCAAATCTTTCAGTATCCGAAACGTTTATTATCATTATAAATGAATGCTCTCATTTTTGAAGTCCATTCATGGTTAACTGTTGACTAGGATGCCTAAGTATTACTTCCACCCTTGATTCATTCAGAAGGAAACGTTAGAAACTCGTATGGTGTACATACTCCGTTTTCTTAAGATTTTAAGGGAAGTCCGTAGTTGTATCTTGATGCGGTCGCCAACATTTAGCAAAACGCGAAAAATTGATTCTAAGTTCTGAAGGGAAACTAGTGTAATCATGCGTTATTTTTTCAGATGATGCAATCCGAAACTTCCCAATGATAACCGAGAAGCAAGTCCGTAACGCGATCCGACGCAAGCTCAACACGGAGTCCAGAACGTTCCGTGGCCTGGGCAAGATCGCCTCGGGAGTTCGGCGACCGCCCACAAAGCGACGTTCTCGCCAGACTCCGCGTCCGCTGGTGTCCATTGAGCGGAGCAGCCACGCCATGCACAGCGAGAACAAGACCATGTTGCAGCACCAGCCAGTCACTCCTAATGTTACTCTCGAGAAAACCTCAGGGCTGCCGCAGGGTCTCATATTCAGAACCAAAGATTTGAATTTAACTCCTGGAACACTGGTGAACCGCTTACAGCAACAACAGCAGCAGCAACAACAGGCTCCCACACAGCAACAAGCGCAGCAACACCAGCAGCCACAGCAGCAGTACTCCACAGCAGTTGTGCAGCAGCAGACGATAACAACAGTGGGAGGCATCTCCGCGACCGCCCAATGCATCAGTTTGGCCACTTCGGATAAGAGAACAGACGACGAGGCTGCGGCTGCAAACGCTGCAGCTTATTTCAACAGTAACGCTCCTGCAACTGCGAGCTCTAGTAGAGGAGCCCGTGACCGCTCACCCCCGCCCTCCCACCACACCTCCAATTCAGGCACCCCACCGCTCGTGACGACCAGCCTCCCCCCCTCGTCGTCTCCTTCCACAACCATCAGCGAAAAGACTTTCAACCTAGTCAAGGCTGAGGTAGGTGGAGGAGGCAGCGGGGGTGCTGGGGGAACTCAGTACCTACCTCAAGAGTACGGCTATCTACCCCACGTCTCCCAGCCCCCCGCTGCTTACCTGTCCCACCACATCGCAGACCCAAGCTACCTCAGAAGATTGGAGATGTCCCAAGCTGCTGCCGCCGCCCAACACACCACGGCTGCTGCAGCTGCTGCGCTCTCCTATTCGTACCCTCTGCCCACTTCAGAAGGCATGGAGCCCAGTCTACACATGTAGTGAAGTGTTTCCGGCTCTACCTCCGGAAAATAATGTGTACGTTTTTGTCCTAAGTGGTGGGCAAGTCTCGGTATGTTTGTAATTTACCTTGCGTGATGTTTTTGAAGAAAAATATAGAAAGTTCTGAGGTTTTGAAGCACCCTTAATCTTCGCCGTGTTTGATATGTGTTGATATTACATGCTATATAATTTAGCCTCGAGTTAATGCTTTGTTTAGTACTTTTAGTGTTAACTAGTTTGGTTGTTGCTCTTCCTAGGTTAAGATACGGGTTCAACGGGGGGCTTGTATAGCGTTTATTGTATTTTTGTTGCCAAGTTTTCCGACTGATCTAATTTTCGGTTAACGTCTCACTCCATCGCCTGCTGTGCGTGCACGCTTCTTCTCCTTTCTTGGTTGTTTTTTTGCTCACTCTGAGATTGGATTGTGTGTTCCAGTCACCCTCTGCTGATATCAAACCAGTGCAAAACGTTTTTTAATGGTTTAGCTGATTTATGTTCAGGACCGACATCATGCAACATTTTAACTGTACATTGCGTGGACATATTGCAAAAGATTAGACATTTATTATTCTATTGTACTATATGTAAAACTTACATTTCAGCTTAAAGGTGGGATCCGTTCTCGTACGTGAAGATGTAACACTTCTGTTGTAGCTAGCAGTCATATGTCGGACATTTTTCTTGCTCATTTTGAGACTCTTGAATCGAACGAAAATCTAATTTTCGTCTAAGGATTGAAGGATTTACTCGAAAAATTTGGTAGCATGGATATTGTTTTAAATAATGTTCATTTAATTTACTTTTTAAAATAAACCTATGGCATGCGTTAAAGGACTTTACAAACACCGTGTGAGTAGAGACCAGCGTTCGGCTGACTTACGCTTTCAAATACCAGTTTAGACTTTAACTAGGAGAACCAAAGTTCGCAATGCTGTACGTCACAGTTCGTCTTAAATTTCTAACAACGTTTCCCACCTCGCTATCGCTACTGGGAGCCCTTCATGCATGTGAGTGGAGCTGTAGTGGGTACGGTGTCGTGTGACAGGCACTGGAACACGATTTTGGACCACTGGGTGGTAACTCAACAAGTGGGGATGCCATGAAGTGGCAGGTGATGCAGTGGCTCGTGCAACACCATGCCGTTTTCCAACGCAACATGCCGTTTCTCTACGCAGCATGACGTTTTCCGACGCTACGTGCCGGTTTCTTACCATGCCTACGGTCCATCGCGAAAGTTTACAGTACACCGTTCAAAATGCCATTTTGTGTATTTTTAATCATCAGAGGTAAATGAAACTTGATTACCCACAGAACATGTGTCCAAACAACGATGGAAACAGCCGTAAAAATGAAAAATATAACAATTAAGGTGTTTGATACAAAAAATGTCAAAATTAGGAACGCAAAAGTTTGCAACACATTTATTTTATTGTTTTTTCTTATATTTTGAGCACAATTCTTGTTGCCAATTACAGTATGTGGACACTGAGAGTAATTTTGTAAGAGCATTTACACGTGTTTGAGGTGATGTAATCTTATTCTTTGATGTATAATTTCTTCAATTCGGTTAGGTTTGACGGTTCTCTTTTATGGATTCTTAATTTCAATTGTTTCCAATAATCCTTTATAAGATTAAAATCTAGTGATTGATTCGACAATTTTAGAACATTTACTCCATTAGAATTGAATCAATTTTGTGCTGTACGTTTTGGATCGTTGTCTTGCTAAAAGATCCAATCTGGTTTTATGTTCAGTAAATGCCCACGTGCCCTTAAATTTCTTCTGTAATGAGCTCCATTCATCCTTCCTTCAATTATTTCAACTTTTCCAACGCCTGTGGCATCAAAACAACATCAGATCATGGTTGAGCTACCTACAAATTTTACAATTGAAATAGCTCTTTTTTGGATAAGTATTCAGCGCATTGGTTTCCCCAGACTTTCAGTACGGCTAAATAATTCTATTCTCATTTCATTCCAATCGGAGAACGTTATTCCAAAACTGTGCGGGCTTATTTACAAACTTGTTTGCAAAATTCAGTCTATCACTAGCATGTTTTCTTTTCAGAAGTGGAATTTTCCTTGGAGATCTAGAGAAGATGTAGTGATGACGAAGTGATAGACTAATTGTGTCCTTACTAACTTTAACATTCGGTTATTTATGAGGATGACCAGATC
>VOMN01098188.1:0-16072 GCA_014899125.1 Orchestia grillus | reverse complement strand
AGTGGTATTGTCATTCGAGATCAGTGAAATGAATTCTGGAATTTTTTTCTGTTCAGAAGAAATGGCATTCCCATTGAATTCCACAATTCCGTCGAGACATCATGTTACAGTGCAAATTATAAGCTGCTGATACGGCTAGAATGGATAAAGTCATTCAATATTGACTATATCCGAATGTCCAATTTCAATATTCAATATCAGAATAAACAATTCTGATGGCTGTTTTCTGATCAGAAGCGCATAAAACGATAGCTTCCGTAAAATAAATGAAATTTGGGAAAATCTATTTAATTGTAAATGGATGTAATAAAGTGTCATCAGTGATATAAAATACAATGCATTTTTGACACACTTGTATGTGTAGTACACTCGTTTCAAAAACTGACACGCAACTGACTGCCATAAGTGCTTAATGGCATGCTTCTTTCAGCCATGTAAGAGTTGGATTCACATGTATACTCTTCAATGTGCCAACCGTGACACAAGTAACGAAAATTTACGGTAGTTCAAGCGAATGTTGAGCGTTCTCTGATTATCCATTACTTCTACAAATGAACTGAGAACAGAGAATTTTTTTAACAATAATAACGTATATTTGAAATCATTAGTACCAAATCCTACCTCACTAAATATAACCTGTCGTTGTTTGTTCTCCACGTCAAAATGATGTTACCAGTATACGTTAAAAATACATTAATGTAACTTTGATGTGTGTAATTCATCAGTTTATTTAGCTGTTATGATACTATGAGGGAAAGTAAACTCGAAACACATACCCCTAACGGAATCACATCACCAATGACGCCCTCACATGCCACCTGACGATGCAGCTCTAAGCTGCGAGCGAAGGTAGACACTCCCATGTATGTCAATATTTGTCTGAATGTATATTGACAAAGGCTTAATAATTGATGAAATGTTTTCTGAAGTCAGATAATGTGCAAATAGTATCAGGTGTTAAGTAGTTTTACCTTAGCTTTGGTCAATGCAGTATCCGAGATGAAAGGAAAAGGGTAGTGGGTCTTGATGACTCGTGGTCTTTCTTTGTCCCGAATGTGAGGCCAAAATATTCCCTTCTCGGGGTCTGAACTCAGTTCAGACTTGACTCCAGAGAATTTGTCACTGTTCAAAATGACTTGTAGATCCAAGCCCGCACAATAGGTGAACATGAACCTGCAGGAATAGATTTTGGGTTTTACCATCATTCCTGAGCCGAAAATTTCATTGAGTACTCATTTTTGTCGAGTTTTAGAACTCGTCATTTGATCAATTCATTAATGCTATAAAAATTACACGAAGGAAATGAATGTAATTTTGGTCTAACAGCAACACTAGTTGTAGTTTAGAGTTTACTTTGATGCCATATTTAAACAACAAAGCATTTTCAATGTAATTTCTATTGACATACAGCAAAAACCCAAACGCATGAGGTTCCTGACGACGAGATACAATTTATGCGGTCATGTGTGCTGGTCTCTATGTATAAATGACGCCAAAGCCCTAATACCCATTTTAGGACCCATCAATCCAAACGGATGCAGCTGTCTTGATTCCCACGAACTCATTTCGTATTCCTAAGAAATATTCAGACGAAAAAAACAGAATACTTAGAAACGAGTAGCGTATCTCTGTCTGGCGATAACTGTGCCCGTTTGTGACGTGGCAGTTCTGTAGAAAGAGCGGCATCTCGGTAAAATTTCCCTCTACATTATCATCAATATCAGATAGCTCGGGTGAGCCGTTCTGGGCTAGGTAGTATTATAATACTACCTAGCCCAGACTATTGGTTTTGGGACCATTTATGGATTTTATGGTTTTTAATACATTAATTATTATTGTATTAAAAACCATAAATAGCCCCATTGAGAACGGAGCTCAATAACCCCATGAAAATTATAGTTTCTTGGATATATAACAACTTCTGATCTCAGGTAGACACTAATAGCGACCACGATGTCTTTTACAAATTACTCGTATATATACTTAGTACCGTCACTGTCCTCCACTGTCCGATTTGCTAGGACATGCAGATAAGTATTGATTTAGTCTAAAGTTATTGGTGACTGGCATGAAATACAATGGTTGAAATTCCTGAAATCTAGCGTGATACCGTTGACATTAAACTGCGGACTTGCATCATTTCATTACTCTTTTTTACGTACGTTCTCCTCTCTGCCTTTTGCAAACGGAAGATTTTTGTCTCGGCTTCAATACATCAATGTAATTTGCTATTAGCGCGTTTTAGCTTTTCAGTAAAAAATGTCGCAGACATGCATTCTGGTCAGACGTAATTCTTTGTAATTATCAATAATTATCAGCTGCACCTCGAGCACCCGATAACTGAGTAACATCTTCACCTCTAAGTAATGTACTTTCTCCAAAAATGACTACACTCTGAATACAAAGTGAAAACATTAGGGGGCATAACATTCATGTCCACCAATGAGGTGCTTCGGTACTTTATCATCAGTGCTATCAATATAGGGTAAATCACCGATATTGAAGAGCTGTATTCACCAGGAGCATGATGTAGGCAAATTTTTTCGTACCATTGGTCATATGAAGCACTAGGTCAGAGTTGTGAATGCAGAATGAACGAATTGTCACCACCATAAGGTGAGGGAGTTCAACGATAGATCTTCATGAAAATTGGCTGAATACATATATGCATTATATGCGATCCTACTCTATGTGTTCCCTATAACATTGACATCAATTAGTAAGTTCCTTTTATTCATGAGGAAAACACATGATTGTAGGTCAACAGACTAGCATACAAACCATCACTATAGACAGTGTTAAACAAACTTCAAAGACACATAAAATATGCTTTGGCATGACTGAAAAAAAATCACCAGACCTTGCTCAGGCTTTGTTATGCCCTCGTAAAGACGACTGCAGAGCGAACAACGCGATGTACATACTCACCCCAAGGCTGGCGCCCTCAAGTTTATCGGATCGTTGGCATCCGGGTTGTTGAGATCGGGATTTTTCAACATGGTCCAAATGATTTCCAGCACCCAGGTCGTCCCACTCTTCGGCATCGTAACGACGACAACGTCATTTTCTTCGAACTGTTAGGTTGTAATGAAACTGTGGGTGATGAAATTTCTACTTCAGGTCATTTTAACATGACTCTTATATAAAAATTAGCACTACGACTACTTCCACAACTACGACTTACTCTTGCTCAAATCGATTATGCTATCGTTCAATATCAAAACGTATTCATTTTGATGCTTCGGTTATATTTTGTTTGACATAAGCGTAAAGAGTCTTAAGGAGATTAAACAAGGCAGGCGGCACATTAGTGCGTCCGGGGACGTGGTTCCGGAACATATTCCAAAAATTTCCAAGGTTGTTGAATTTCACAAAGTTGGGAGACACAGTGCTCAAAAATTTGCTAAGTAAGGGAATAATTCTTCAAATTACCTGGAAATCCTTGAGTGACTGGCAGTATTTCTGGTGCGCAGTCTGCAGGAACCAGCCGCCGGGCTGCAGGGTGCACGCTCCTGGTAGGTGACCTGAGAAGAGTTTGTTAAGCTCTTCCTGGCGGGGGGTGAGTGGCACGATCTTGTGGCCCGTTGGTAAAGACATCGCAGCTCTGAAATCCATAGACGAAATGATTTCGTTTAAATTCAAAATGAAAGAGCAGTTTCGCAGTTAGAATGGGTAGCTGTGGTCAATTTAATGGGTAGCCGTCGCGTCTGGCCGTCGCTAGACACGACGGCATGTCACATCATGAGATGCCGGCTGCGCACCTTCGTCGTCATGAGAAACAACTGCGACTGAACACAAAGTAATAGAGGTGATATTTGCATAAATATTGTTACTGTCGTTTCATTAGCAAGCCGATTACCGTACGAAGGTCTCAGTTTATACGGTACGAGACAATTGTCTGAACACGCGAGCGCTCAGGTAAGGTATCTTAGCTACAAGTGGAATAGCTGCGCTTGAGGTCCGGTACAGCACCTTGCCTTCTTTCTTGGGGGGTATAGGGTTGGGAGAGGGAAGTACGAAGTACAATAGAATCATGCCAGCGCCCCTTAACTGGTTATACAGAAAAAGCCCAACTGAATTTTTCATCCATTAGAATACAAATCAGATGTCTGGCGTCCGCTTCTCATGCGATTGAGAATTTTTTTTGTCTCAAATTTGGCGTTTCTCCCAGCCCCTCCCATCTTTTTTTACGATATGATTGATATCAACCAGGTTCAAAAAAATCATTAATACATGAATATGTTCCATTTCATCTCCAACGTCAACATCAATAAAAAATACAGGAATCAATAATTTCATGCACTCCATCTCCTTTTCATTTGTGTATAATTTTTTAACTTTATCATAAGTATCGCTTTAATTCGTCGTCAGCACAACATTTTTGCTAGTTGAAATTCATGAGTTGAGACGAGCGAACTAATTTTAAATGCTTACTTCACGCGAACGGAAGTTCTTGAATTGTCCCTGACTTTGATGAAGAATTTGCTTGAATGCACAATTGAAAACACAACTGAAAACATTAATAAAGTGAAATTCTCATGACATCCTCTGTACCGAGTAATTAAGAATTACACCCAAGCAGTGAATAATTTTGAAATCTGAAGACATAATATTTAAATGAGGTTTGCTTCCCTACAGGCCACAGGGCTCACATTTCTGTGCCTAAAAACGTAAGGGAGGAAAGGTAGAAATTTATCTTGCAGACTTTAAGACCTACAATTAACCATTCAGGCAAACGATAAGCCTCTTAGGATTTAATTTCCTCACGTGTTTGAAAATCTTTTTGTAAAGAAAGAATTACTGGGCTTTGAATTAAACAATGCAATGACACATATAGCACATACAGTACAGACCAGTGCAATGAGGATGAAATTAAACAATGCAATGACATGTATAGCACGTACAGTACAGACCAGTGCAATGAGGAAGCAAGGCTGTGAATGTAAGAAAGGGATTACGCGGTGAGCACGACTGGCCTGTCTAGTTTCTTCTACCTCGCTATCTCGGTGCAGTATGAAGACCTTATCTTCTGAGTGTGCAGACATTATTATCAGTACGGTAGAAATGGGGAAAATTCCACCCATAATTTTCTCAGTCTAGAGGCTTTCAGGTAGGTGAAGGATAGAACTCGGGGACATGAAATAAACCAGATCACGAACGCAGGCAGAAACGTTGTGCTTCAGCAGAATTCGTGGGTTAAAATTGAGCTTTCGAACGAAATCTACGCTCATCTTCAGTGTCTGAGAAACAAAGAAGTAGATATGTGTGTTCATAAACATGAATTTTTAAATGGATATTTTTAAGGTACAATACAGAGAATTTCATTAACTAAAACAATTTTACTTGAACGTGTTGTTTCAACCTTCCTTCATAATCGCATTTATTTTATATCTAAGATTTAACATGATGTCTCGACGGAATTGTTCCAATTACATGGGAATGCCATTTCTTCTGAACAAATAAAATTTCCAGAATTCAATTCAATGATCTCGAATGACAACATCACTGCTCACTGTGAGCAGTGAACGCTTGATTTGTTATGACACTGTTTACTCACAAGTTGATCGTTGAACACTTAGAAGCCGAATCCTTTATCTTGTTACAAAAGCAACTGTTTACTTTCTTGGTTAGACCATGAATTGCATGAATGACTTAAATTCTCGTTAAATTTAAGAATTCAACCATTGCAATTCTTGAGAATAAATCTCGATTAGTATCATATCATTTCGAATGACCCTCGGAAATTACTTTCAAATGAAGAACTAGCCTATTTATGTCATTGTCATTTCCGCAATGTATCATTGGCCCCCTTGGGCAACAGGATTTTTGTTTCAGGTAAATCATTGTTACTTCCTAACCCCTCATATTGTAAAACAATGGAAAATGTCCCAATTTCGGAATGACTCAGATTTTGTATTACTCCTATACCTTTCTGGTATTTTGTTGAAGAAAGGCAAATCTACAAATTCATTTACCTAACAGTGAAAGTAAAGTACTAGCATTGAAATTGTTTTTCCATTTGTTTGGTTGCAAAGAAATGGGGGCTATAATTTTAACCTAGGAATAAGACAGAAGTGAAATTTTGTTACGTAGCGTTAATCAGATACGACAGGCGATTCCAAGCGTGTCTGTACTGCGCAGACGGTGTGCACCATTCGAGACCCTCGCGATGTTTGCGTTTCGTACTACAACTTCTCCAAGCTATACAACTTCGATGGCTTCACAGGGACTTTCGGCCAGTATGTGGACGCCTTCCTTGAAGGCATTGGTGAGCGTTATTAAATTGTGAACTTTTTTGCACATCGATTCCTGAAATATTTAGACTTATTAACGCATGTGCTCCAATTTGGCAAGAAGAAATTGGAAAGTAGGGTAATGTCATATGTATTATTTTATTAGATTCACTTCTACTGTATCGTCAAAAGTTATCAACATGGTCACACTAATTATAGTCGTGATCTGTAACCGTTGCACGTAGCAAAGCAATCTTTGGAGATAATGTCCGATACTGCATTAGCAATAACTTGGTATTCAAAAACGTTACAACAGTTGAAAACAATAAAAATTCTTTCGCGATTCTTGCACATTCTTGGTACTGTCATCTTACGATATCACTGGATATGTTAATTTTGAAATTAACGTTCATTTAAATTTTTGTCGAAAAAAATATTGCTAAAGGGTGACTCAAAACATGAAATTCCCGTCATCTTGAGTGGGAGAGGAAATAGGCTTGCGCAATATGTTCGATGATCTTCAAAGTATGAAATACCACCGCAAACTGCAGCCAACAACGAAGCTGAATCAGATGTCCCACTTGAAGGTTCGAAATAGATATCCTGCTATAAAAACAGTATAATAGAGGGAATCCGCCAACACCTGACTTTGATGTATTCAGCACATAATTTAAATTCTAGCCACTTCAAAACCAGAATTTTAAAATGACTGAAAAATATGGTGACTGTCTGTGTTATAGCTTTCTTGACTTTGGCAAAAGCGTCATAGTTGAAATTTACTGAAAGTTCAACGGAGCTTTTCTCGATGAAACGTGCCTACATGTTTAGCAGTCGGCGACCGAAAAATTTATTCAAGAGAAAAATGAAATCAATGAAAAATGATTTTAGAAGGTTTGAATAATGTTCTACAAGTAAAATAGGGAGCTTCAGTTAAGTCAAGCGTTGCCAAGATAGTAGGGGGCTCTAAGAATCCGCGGTTTGGATAGCGTGCTTGAGTGCTCGTCTTTCTTTCACGATGTTTGGTGACCGATCTGCGACGACGTTCGTAGGATTTGTTTCACTTGTATGTTGTGAAGATGGAACACACGGCTACATTGGTTTGTAAACTTCCTCATACCTACATTTTATGTATCAAAGTAAAATTACTCTTCTCTTTATATTTTCTAGTGCTTTTCGGCCCATACTGGTCCCACGTCAAAGAAGCCTGGGATCGGCGAGACAACCCAAACTTGCACATCGTCTTCTACGAGAAAATGAGGAAAAATCCCATCGAGGAAATAATGAAACTCAACGAGTTTCTTGGAGCAGGAGTAAGCGAAGATCAAATCAAAAAGGTGAATAATCTTTCAGTGTACTTAGTGCTTAGTGCACTTTCCCACCTTAAGAAGTTATTGAATATAACGTTAAGCTCATACCCAGTAAATGAAATATTTTGGATGAAATTCATTTTAGAAACTATAGCGGAAGATTACTGTAATTAGCTAGACTATTCAGGGTGATCGTAAAGTTTTTTAGAACTTTAAATTCAATTACACAATCACTTCATGTGATATATCAGTTAGACTTTTTCCAATTTAAACAGTGTTTATCAAAATTTTTAGTTTCCGTTATGTTCTATGGTACATTTCAAATTCATGTATCTCGTCAGCAACCTTCTTAACGAAACTTTAAAGATTGTCTACGTACACTTGGTGCTTAGGTCCTCCTGCTTTTTTCTCTCCATCGTTTAGGTCGCCCACTACACGAACTTCGTTGAAATGAAGAAGCGGGAGGGGTTCGTCCTTACTGAAGATGAGAAGAAGTTGTTGAGCGAACAGGGTCACGATCCGAATATTCCTTTCAATGAACTTTACATCAGAAAAGGTAAGCTTTTAATACTAAGGAGTGAAAATTTTCAAACACGACTTTAGAAACCAAGTAGAATGAATTCCGTGCGTTGATTACTGAATTGTACTACTTATGTTGCTCCTCTTGCTTTGGACTCACATAATTAGCCTCTATCAAGTAAATCAGTAGATAATCCTCTCAACCATTGGTAACTTTCATCGGTGTTTAAATCACCAGACAAATGGACCGATATAATAATAGACACATCTGAGCCATATTTTTCCACTTGCGCTCGAAAATTGTCAGGTTTAGCAAGAAATCAGGCCATACCCTACATATAATAAAGTCTTAAATTTATAATTTAAAGAACGTTTGGTTGCTTTATTGTCTTGAAACAGAACACGGAATGAGAACCCCTCTTTTGCTTCCTCAGGTGGGTCTGGTGGATGGAAGAACGTGCTCACCCAAGAACAAAAAGACAAATTTGAAGTTTGGATCAAGAAAAACTGCCCTGACATGGAAATCATGAACAACTTCCTCAACCCGTAACTTGTGATACACGAACTCCTAGTCTGCAGCGCCTACTAATTCCTACTTTGACTTTGCCTTTATCGCATGAATATCGCTAAATAACAGTCTTTGCATGCAGTTAAATAAATATTAAATCTTGAAACGCTATCCTGGGCAGAGCAAGCAAATTCCTTCTGTGACTTTGACTCTGTGAGATTAGTATCGTTTATTAGTAATCGTTAAGAATTGCTAAATAAATGTTAAACTTTTAAATACTTTTGTTGGAAGGTGAAACAAATTCACTCTTTGAATTTTTAGTCCGTTTCTTTTGGTTCACTCGCTGCTGCATAAATGTCGTCACGTGATAGCAACCAAAAGGAATTTTTTTCTAATTTGAAATCTTCGCAGTGTAATTTGAGAACCGAGCAAGATAGTACTTTCATAACAGGTTTAATTTTAAAGGAGATATACATACACGTAATTATGGTAGTTGTCTGGATTTAAAACTATTGAGTGTGAAACAGAGAGTGGTATAAAACATATAAAACTATAGTGATATAGAAAAAGTAAAAAACTATGATTTAAGGTGTATACTTGGTCTCATGGTCTTGAAACGATGGCCAAGAATAATCTCATTTTCACCGTATCGAATGATATAGTGAACATGCATGCCTTTAACGATTATTTGCTCCAAAACTGGAATATTCTTCTCCGTTTAAATAATATTGTGATATCATGTGCAAAACTTGATTAGCATCCAACAGTTACCACACCAAATTCAGGTATTCATATCACGACCGTTACTTTCTTCTTTTGAACATCGTGTCCAATAAACTTTTTTAAGGTCAGTATGTTGTTTGATTGCAAGATTTATGATCAAATTTTCCTGGGTCAGGTGAGCTTTTAGTATGATCCCTAAGTAAGATCATCCTCGAGAAGCATTTCGTATGATGCATTGAACGTACATACTTCCGCATTGTAAATGATTCCTTTCCCAATGTTTCTTAAATTCATAATATGTATATCGATAATCCTCAAGCCTCTAATTTACACAAATGATAACTGATAACTTTTTCGAATATTGTACAGAAAATGTCTTGCAAGTGTACCTGCCTACTCGAAACAAATGAGTTGATATAAAAATCACTTCATATTTAATTTGGATGAAACCAATTTATTTTAGCCTAAAAAACATAGATATCTGGTTAAGGAATCGGGAAGTTCTTTGAACAGTATATTATAATGAGGGAGACATAAGTAAAATTTCACAGATTTCTTACCACTTTTACAATCGAAATTTTAATAACAAGACCATGAGAACTCGAATAAGCTCCGAAACTTATTATGAATTCTATGCATGGAAGCCATATTGGTTTCTATATGATATTTCGGAAGAGTGGTTGTACTCTTCTTGTGAAACTCATTTGCTTATCCTCGGAATAACGTTATTGCATTGTCCTCATAAGAGTTGTTTATAATCCATGTAAGAGTAGTTGCATTATCCTCGTAAGACTTGTTGCATTTTCCTTGTTAGAGTTATTGCTGTATCCTTGAAAGAGTTGTTGTATTATCCCTGAAAGAGTTGTTGTATTATTCTCGTATGAGTTGTTGAGTTATCTTTGTAATGTTTGTTCCGCTTCGGGCAGGATAGCCGTCCAGAAAATAAATGTATGAAACTGAAAACAATTGTTTCGATAACCACCTGCTGGCTAAGCTGGTTGTGCTTGACTGGATGCAATTTTAATCTCGCATGAGAGAATGAGGAATGTAAATGCGAGTAAATTAACATGAGAAAGCTTTGTACATCAGCTGGGTCCGTAATAATTACACATCTTGGGGCGTGGCGGATTGAACGGCCATATTGACTATGAGAGCTCACACCCCGTCGAGTGGTGGCTCAACGAGGTGCGGTAGCGAAACAAACAAAAAACCGGGTCGGAAGCTTGAATTCTACTACAGAAACCTGCATTTAAAAACGTAAGTAATTGTAACACATGACGCTTAACTATTTTAAGAAAGTAAAGGTTGTTAAAATTTAATAAACCCTAGGAGCTTAATTAGAGTTAATATTTTATATGTAGGTGAATTCTGTTCGTGAAGGTCGTTGAACACTCAAGGGTTATTGATGATATCCATGATTTCTTTGTCGGGGCAGTTCTTCTTTATCCATGCATCAAATCTGTCTTTCTGCTCCTTGGAGAGCACGTCCTTCCATCCTCCCGACTTTCCTGTGAAAAAGAGCATGTTATGGAATTATCAGCTGTGACAATAATATCTTTAAAAAATATTCTTGTAAAGTTCAGCAACTCAAAACAAGAAACTCTCAATCCCTGTTTATTTTTTTAACGCATTGACGAGGCAATATAAAACCACCTTGTTAGATGACCATGGTATTAAATTTTTGATAGTTTATNTTTAAAAAATATTCTTGTAAAGTTCGGCAACTCAAAACAAGAAACTCTCAAGCCCTGTTTATTTTTTGACGCATCGACGAGGCAATATAAAACCACCTTGTTGGATGACCATGGTATTAAATTTTTGATAGTTTATCAATTTACTTGACGTCACCCATAAAATTCCATTTACTTTTCAAAACTGCAACGTGATGCTTAATGCCAGAAACACGTCACTCATTGTGAGTTATGACACCAAGCGCTCGTACACAAGGGAATGAAGCAATCATATACCGAGGCAATGAAGGCGATATATCGCTATTTGGCACCAAAACTTAGAAAACTTTGCGAATGGAAAAGATTTGAACATTCGAACACCTGGAATTTTTAAGTCTAAGAGAGCAAGAGGAAAAATTNTATTGACACCAAAACTAAGAAAACTTTGCGAATGGAAAAGATTTAAACAGTCGAAGACCTGGAATTTTTAAGTCTAATATAGCTAGAGGAAAAATTCTTTCAAAGAATATATCTCTGAATGTCAAGCACTGTTTTCGTTACGATGCCTTTTACAACTCTGTTGAAAATATTGGATCTTGCACTCCATTCTTCTTATGTTACTTGATAACCCATTTATTATTTTCTATTTCATATGCAAAACATAAATTTCGTAAANACTGTTTTCGTTACGATGCCTTTTACAACACTGTTGAAAATATTGGATCTTGCACTCAATTCTTCTTATGTATCTTGATGACCCATTTATTATTTTCTATTTCATACGCCAAACATAAATTTCGTAAAGAATGTAATGATTTTCATAGACTACGCTTCTACATCATGCTCCTTTTTCAATCCATCTCAATATCTTTATGCAAGGGCTCACCTGATCTGAAGAAGCCTCCTTCAACCTTGGCCACCGTCATGTTCAAGAAAATGTCAAAATCCTTCTTGCTCACGCAGTGATCGTCTCGTTTTCGCATCTCAGCGAAACTCGTGTGCTTCACAATCTGACGAAAAAATTACTCAGAACTAACAGTGCAGTTTTTAATGACTACGCGAATAATTTAAGCCGTATAAGGCTTTTCATGAAATCGATTTAAATTCTTCAACAAAATTCGATCACTGAGGTAGCGTTATTTTCAAGTTAAACTAGAACCATTTTACCTTTTCAAGCTGCTCGTCTTTCAGATCAACGCTTAAGAACTTGGCGAGCTTCTTGATTTCTTCCTTCGGATTCTTTTTCATTTTTTCGAAGAAGACAATATAAACATTGGGTAGGTGACGTCTGTCCCAAGCAGACTTGACGTGGGACCAGTAAGGGCCGTACATCACTGAAAAAGAAAAAGAAGACGCTTCGCTAACTTTGATCTCACAATTTTACTTTTGTCCGGTTGAGAATTTAAGCACACTTCACACTTGAGAGAAACTTGGAGCTTCCTGGACAAAAAACGTGCAAAAATCTAATCAGCATTGCTCACCGAAAATGGTTCTACATTTTAAGATTAACGATTTCGAGGCTACACGGCAGCCCAAACATACCAGAATCCTCAAGGAAGATGTCGACGAAGGTGTCAAAATCGCCAGTGTAGCCCTCGTACTTGAAGAGCTTCGCGTGGTGGTGGTAGGACAAGCACAGGTCTCGAGGGTCCCGGACCACATACACGACCTGGAGAGGGGGAGGGGGTGAAGTAAAATTTGTGCGAGTGCTTGGTGTGGTGCAACTCCTGTTGGGAACGCGAGAGTGGCTCTGTTGCTTCGGCAGGAGTTGACAGGGAGGAAATGGGGAACAGATGATGACAGAAAGTGTCAGGAGGTGACAGGACGTGACACAAGATGACACAAGGTGAAACGAGGTGACAGGAGTTGACAGGAGGTGACAGGAGGTGACAGAAGGTGACAGGAGGTGACAAGAGATGACAGGAGGTGACAGGAGGTGACGAAAAGAGACAGGAGGTGATAGCAGCTGATGGGAAGTGATAGGAGGTGACGAAAGGTGACAGGACGTGACAGGAGGTGACAGGAGGTGACAGGAGGTGACAGGAGGTGACAGGAGATTACAGGAAGTGACAGGAGGTGAGAGGAGATGACAGGGACAGAATGTGATTCAATTAAGAATTATCTTTTGCGATAAACTTTTATGAAGATCCTCAACTATACGGCTCAGAAATTGTGATGCTAACACACGGAGATTATGATGCTATTATAACAATTATGTCTGCATATTGAGGGGCAATTTTAACTACAATACCTGTGTGCTGTTTACAAAGTTAATAACCAAGCTATTTACTGGTAATTTACACAAAAACCAAACGAAAAAGGAGTTATTATAGAAATCAAAGGTTAAATACCTGTAGGTTATTAAAATGGAAACACCGTGGATTTATTACAAGCTTTAAGTGCATTGAAGGCAAATTCGACGGTAACATTAGTTTCCTCAACGGTAATACCTTAGCTTTGGTGAAAATGGTGTCAGAAAGGAAGTCAAAGGTTAAGTGGGTCTTGAATATTCGTGGTCTTTCAGCAGCTTTCGCCATGTTCAGAAACACTCCTTTCTTTGGGTCGGCTCCTTTTTCTTTTGAGAAATCGTCGAAGTTGCCTAAATCCTTGAGCCCATAAATGAGGAAGTCAGCCCTGCGAAAAAGAAAGCAATGAATTTAACTGTAAGCCAACATAAGCTCAGTGAAAAACATAGCAAGTTATATCCGAGGCAAAACTTCTCGACTGGAGGAAATTTCGAAAGAGAGTGACCAAGTTTGTGAGTCTGCAAACTATTTGCTTATCACACGAAAACTTGCTTTGGCTACAGGACAAATGTATCTTTTGACCTACAACTCATATTTTCAGGTTCAAAAATTTTAATATTTTAGAACGTGAGTATCTTAATCGATTTTGCAGGGGAATGTTAAGGTATAAAGCCATACGACATAGCAACACGTAGAATAATATCGTGGAATACATCGTGGCAAGTAGGCCATCCACCAAGACGCAATATGAGATGCTGACGCAATTTATCGAGATAGAGAAAAGCCGCATTGGGCCCTAAAAATTAACCCGCAACAAAATCCTGTAATCCGCACTGTGAAAACACCATGCTATCAGTCGCTGAGACTCGCTTGAAATGCTCAGAGCCTGAATGAATTTAGTGATTAACCTGTCCACACGGGTAGACATACCATACTCCTTAACAAGTATTCATGTTAAATAGATTCGGCCCAAAAAATGCAACTGGGCGTGAGAGAGAGCTCGTTTCATCTTTCTGTAACACTTTCCTCTCTCGGTTGGTTCTGATATTTGTTAACAAATTATTTCAAGTTTATGCCTAGCTCAAGTACCATTTTATTGGCACAAAATTAATAGTTCCAATTGTATTCGTGAGTTGACCACACTTATGCAAAACGCAATCCCCTCTTTCAGATGAAGATCCCTGTCATCTGAGCGTTACTCTAATTTCATCCAGGAAGACTATATCGATGCAGTCTCTAATTTAATTCAATAAATGTGTTGTTTAACTTGTTAACAGTCACTTCTCAAGTGGTGGCGGTGCATTCACACGGTCTCTATCGACCATACTTACCACTTACCACATTCACACGGTAAGTATGGTCGATAGAGACCGCGTGAATGCAACAACCACGACGTCCACATAAGTGGCCAATGATCGCATGAACGTTTCAACCACGGCGTTCACATATTAAGCCAGTGACAAAGTGAATGCAACAACCACGGCGTCTCCACACATGACCAGTGACCGAGTGAATGTAATAACCACGGCGTCCACTTATGGGGCAAGTGACAGTCTACAGGTCGAGACAAGTCAACACCAGGTTCATACACCAAAATTATCCTCACTCGAGTATAGGGGAGCGGATGTGCAGTGGTGTACTTGCCGCTGGGTTGTCAAGGTTGGGATTCTTCCTTATGGTCCACACCATCTCCTGCGTCCAAGTGGTGCCCGCCTTGGGAACCGTCATAACTATCACGTCATTCTCCTCAAACTGAAAAATAAATACCAGTCTGTTAACTCACGCGCACAAAGCGCACTAGCAGCTTGATTAATCACTACAGATTGAGTTCTTGAGCTTATTACATAGTGTGTAGAGTTGGCACTAGAAACCTGATTAGCTACTTCAACTTGAGTTGTTAAGCTTCTTCCAACGACTGTAGATTTGGCACTGGAAACGTGCTGAGCTGCTACGCCTTGAGTTGATAAGGTTCTTATATCGTGTGTAGGTTTGAAAGTAAAAATGACGTAAACTAGATTTTCTGGTCTCCAGTTTCTGAGTTGCGGGAACACAACTTTAACAATTTAAACGCTCCTCTGTATATACCTACACTTTAAACAAATGTTAACATTGATGAGGCACGCGTAGTCACCATTAGAGCTGCAATTAAGCTAAAAATTACATCCAAATTTCTAGCCTAAAAGAACTTCGACCATGCGTTAAGCTTTAANAAGATATTCAATTTTAGCCAAACCTCAAATACTCCAGTCAAATAATTTTAGCTACGTTTCCATAAGAAAGTTAAATCTATGTTAAATCTCTTATACAAAAAAGTCGTTGTATCAATGAAAAACAGAAACATTTAAAACTAGTTTTTGAAGTTCATTAAAAATATACAGTTTATTTTTTACCCTAGAATGAGCATCACGAATTGAAGCATCTCATTGTGATATGTGATGAGAAATCTTTAGAGAAATAACTCATTTAGTCTACAAGTGATGAATTTCATTCGTTTCTCATTAACGTAGATGAATAGTATTAGAGACCTTGAAAAATATACGAAAAATTGTTATTCTGTTATTTCTACGTTAGTAACTTTCTTTGTGTATCACGCTTTTCAATCGTTAATTAGGAAAACATTCAGACTGCATAAATTCGATATTAAATTTGAGTTAACATCCGTAACCAGAGAACAGCAGTATACTCATTCAGCAACAATTATCCCTATCAATTGAAAACTTTTAAAATATTACTTATCAAATAGATTGGAATCGGATGACCCCTTTTGAAATGGACACAAGAAAAGCAATTCGAGAAAGACAACAGCGTGTGCGGGGACAGACAAGAGCTGAAGAAAGACTAAACATTGCAAACAGAAACAGGGAAA
>VOMN01098185.1:0-11415 GCA_014899125.1 Orchestia grillus | reverse complement strand
TCTCACTACACTACCATGGCTCCGAAGCTCTGTCTGGTAATGGGTGGAGGAATTTGCTTTCTTGATGGCCGTTTGATTGTGAAGGGCGACTGTGAATGAGGTCATTCCGGGGGAAAAATTTTTGAGGAGCATCGGATATATGTATAGCATTTATTTTGAATACCTAAACTTCCATGATGAGAATACGATTTCAAGCAGAAGATTAGAGATTACTTCATTGACATTCTTAAATCCTTGCACAGTGTTTTTTAATTATAGGAGTCACAGGAAAATTTATTTCCCCGATAAAGCAAAAACTTTAGAAAGCGCACAGGATATTATAAATAATTTGCGAAATTCTTTGCCCATTCTTCCGCAGTTTGGGCATTGCATGGCGGCTTGTATCTTTCCACCTTGACCTGCTAAAAGTTTAGCATTGTTTCAAGTTTGTGGTTCACCAAAATTCCGCCACTCTGGGCAACTTTTTTGCCCGCCTCACTCAAAGTTGGAGGCTGAAACGATTTTCTTGCCCGGGGTCATACGGCGGTCGTCGCCCTCAAATGTGCGGCGGTCTCTTCCTGCTCAGATTTGTCAGCTGGGAACAGGAAACGTTTTGCACCACACATGTTGTCGTCTCTCCACGCAGCGAGATCGTTTGAAATACGTCCATGTTGTCATTTCTCCAGGCAGTGAGATCGTTTGAAATACGTCCATGTTGTCATCTCTCTAGACAGTGCGATCGTTTGAAATACATCCATGTTATCATTTCTCCAGGCAGTGAGATCGTTTGAAATACATACTAACATACATGTTGTCGTCTCTCTACGCAGCGAGATAGTTTGAAATAGTCCATGTTGTCATCACTTTAGGCAGTGAGATCGCTTTAAAAGAAACGCATGTTGTCATTTCAAGGGGTGAGATCGTCTTGAAAGAAACGCATGCTGTAATGTCTTTGACTCATGAAACCGCCTTCCAACATTTGTATGTTACCATTTTTCCGGCCTGTGAGATCGTTTTACAGCACTCAATGCTACTATTTATTGGGCACATGGGTTCCATTTGCAAGATGGATTTAAACCTCGTCTCTATGGCAGTGAAAAATCGTATCTTGTTTTTTTATTTAAAAAAGAGAATACCTGCCCTGAAAGAATAGCACATCGCTTACTGCAGGAAGCAGAGATTTTTTTGCATTCTAGAATACAAGGTTGTGTTGTCTTGACATAGGATGTATGTATGTAAGTCCGGCTTGATGCTACCACTCGTCACCGGAGGATAAACCCATGCAAGGAATACAGCTCTGTACTCGGACGAGTCAGTCGCTGAGGCACCATCACCTTCATTTGTTCTCTACGCTATCGTGAAATCAACAACTCATTTAATTATTGATCTGTCGCAGAAATAGTGTAAAAAATGTATATATTTGCTCAATTTTTTTTTTCAATTCATGTCACTGTTTTTGATAACTTAGTACTAACCAATTATCAATGCGCGGTGGTCTTCGTTGCGTAGACTAATTGCGTTGTCGAATTGCGCAGCGGTGAATTTAGTATCTCGACGAGCTCCAATCACGCACACAATTAAAGCAAGTTATTATTATAAAAGCGCATTCGACTAGCTCAAATCACGCACACAATTATAGCAAGTTTTTATTATAAAAATGCATGCTACAAAAATGAGAGGCAAAAAATCCTCCTCACGCAGATCCAATCAAAATAGTTATAAAAGACTCACACGGCCAATCTCATTGAGACCCTTTCGAATCAAAGAAATGTCCGCAAGAATGGACGGAATTCTCCGTGATTGAAGAACCAAGCAAGCCGAGCCTGGTTCCTGCCCCGAGCTTTGGTTGCAGACTTCACAAAGTTGACCAAAGAGGACTCAGCTGCGACAGTCCTGAATATCAATCTCTTTTATTGCTCGCAAAATTTGCACAAGTCCTCTTTGATGGCTCAGAGGCTCCATTTTTTAACTGAATTCAGGGAATATTTCCCTCGTCTTGTTCATGAAGACAATCTCAACTTGAAAGACGAGATCTCGAGCATATTTCTGCCTCTGAAAAAAAGTGTTCATGAACATGCACGAACAGTTCGTATTTACATGCAGAACTGACTCAAGCTACTACATTCATATACTCGACAAGCAATAATCGAACTATCTTCACATACTCCAAGTTTAATGGTGAGTCCACTACGATGGTTGTGTTGCAACTCAGAGCTTTTTCTGTCACTCATCAGCTCGAGCTCAAGTTTTTACAAATCAAAAAATCTCTAAGGAACATCAGAACTTACCTTCGGTGCTTGCTGTGCAAATCAGCCAAAGTTAGCATTGCGATCCTGTCCAATCGCTTTGTCTTATACGCTGACGAAGCCAATTTTTNCGAAGCCAATTTTTGCAGCCGCCCGCCTGAAATAAAACCAATCCTGACCAGCAAATTTTGTAAGCCACAATGCCTCAAGATTGGTTTTCGTTCTGGGTTCTTGGTAGCTGCATTATCGTAACCAAAAAGTCGATCTAATTTTAGCGAAACGCAAAAACGTTTCGAAATCCTTCAGTTGAATTCGTGGTGCAATCTTGGGAGAAATATTTTTTATGCTTATCATCATTTCTACACTTCTGCTTCATTATTCTGTGAACATTTTTATAAGTCCCCAACAGAATTATACAGTTACAACCAAAACTAATCACTGATTCACTTATTATTGAAAATATTTGAATAAATCCTTCAATAGGTTTTTTTTCAGCTTTTGTTTTTACCAAAAGTTTTGAAGTTGTCCAGGAACCTGGAATAAAAGAAAATTAAAAGCTTTTGAAATCATTTTCTTTAAAGAAATAATAAACAATAATAGCAAATGAAGATGTTTATATTTATTCGTACACATCTCAATTACCTGTTCCGTGCCTTTATTTTTAATAACAACCTAGAGATGTTTTTGTAGTTCACTACAAGGTTCTTGCAGATATCAACAGAATCTTGGATCACTCAACTTTTACAGTTTCATCCTATTCTTCAAGATGCTTGAGTTTCCTGCATTGACATTTTCTTTACAACCCCACACAAATTTTCGTTCGAATCGAGATTAGGGTTTTGGCTTGGCCACTGCAAAATATCAACTTCATTGTCTTCCAGCCATTTCTTTACAGATTTTTCAGTATGCTTGGGGTCATTATCATGTTGAAATACCATATCGGGTCCCATATCAAGAGCTTCGGCAAACTACTTCAAATTTTCTCAAAGCATTTCGGCATTGTTTTATGATACCTTCAGCCTTCCCACCGGCTCCAGTATGCCACTGCCTGAGAAACATCCCTAAAACATGCGACTCCCACCACCATGTCTCAAAGATGGAATAGTGTTTTACTGTTTGCTTCACCTATTCTCCTCGGAACGAACGACGCGTCTCTGCGACCGAAAAGTTCCATCTTTCTCTCGTCCCATCAAGGACCGATGGCCAGAAGCTAGTCTCTTTATCAATATATTCTCTGACAAAAGATAAACGGGCTTTAACGTGCCTAGCCGTAAAAAAAGGATTTCCTGTGTCTACATCGTCGATGGATACGAATAAATATGAACATGGTTCATTTCCCATTGTTGTTTATTATTTCTTTAAAATAAATTCTTTCAAAAACTCACATTTTTTGTTTTATTCAGTGTACTTTCCAAATTTTTGGTACAATGATCGCTGGGAAAATAACCATGCTGAAATATCAATTCAAATGTATTCAAGAATAATTCAAGGGTATGAATAATTTTGGGTGTAACTTTACCCGTACAAACGTAAGCAAGTTAGGAGTAGGTGTCTCTGAGGGAGCTTGGGATAGGTTATAGGCGATAGGGTTAGGTTAGTTAGGTTTGTCAATCCTATTTTATGGGAAATGGACTCACAATGGAGGCAATGTTAGGTTATCAAACTCTAGCTAAACCTTCGAGACTTAAATCTGTCGAGCCCGTTTGGTTTCTTTTCATTTTCATCATGTCTTAGCTGATTATGCATTTTTTCCCCCTTTTTTCTTAACTTGTTGCTTCTACGCGCAGGGGATCCTTCGTGGGAACACACCTTGTGCATAGACTCCCCGTTTTCTAAAGCTCATATTAAATGGTTCCTTCTATTTCGTTGCAACATAGTCCGAGTTAATGAAACTCTACTATCCTTACTACTGCTTCTACTACTACTGCTCTTACTACTCCTACGCTCACGCGAAGGATCCTAGCAGCCATAGTCAAAGATGATGACTGTTCATGAGAGAGGACCGCAGTGATTGTTCACTATTTTTTAAATCTTCTGTCAACGCATGGGAGGCATGAGTAAATATCGGTCTGTGTGTCCCTTGTAGATTATTTCTCTTTTATTCTAAAAATTTTTGTTCAGTGCTAAAGGAGAAAGTGCCTGTTCACGAATTATTTTCAAACAGTAATAAAAATGAACAATGCGCTACATTGTGCGTGACTCTTAAGTATAAAGTGGTATTGATGAAAAGTTATGTAAACTGTTAATTTGTTGGGCTGTAATGTTGACAGAGTCATCCACTGATGGCTGAACAGAAGAATGAACATATTCATCCAAAGCGTCTATGGAGGCAACGCCTAATCTGTGAAATCGTACAGGGCTGTGAAAGTGCAATCAAGCTAGTATATTATTTAGAGCTTCAAATTTTCTCCCAGTCATGCCCGCTGTGAGTGAATTAATGCGCACATTTCTTTTAACCCGCTATGTATGCATCATCACGATTAATAATTCACCATTGTACTCTGCTGCTCTACTGTACTCCAGCGGGAGGTGGAATGGTTGAAGATAAATCTGAACTCGGAGTCACCGTAGGGGCTCTGGTCGGCGAGGGCTGGCTGGTGGCATGCCAGAACGTGCCCTGGAGACCACTTCGAGGTTGGCAATGCGGACGTCTTTCTGCTACAGCACCACTGAATATGGGCATCAACATCATGCACAATTAATTAACATATTGACTCATGGAGAGTCTATAAGTAGCTCTGCATCCCGTACTACGCCAAACTGGTGCGCCGTCGTTCTTATGAATTCTGTGTTTAATCTTCCTTTCCCAAGAGAAACATTACAACCTGGTTATCGAACCCGGGATCTTATTCGCTGGGAGGCAAGCATGCTATCACTAGAGCCACGGGGCCAATACTACTGGTGATAATACAGTACTACCGGTGACAATACAATACTAGCGGTGACAATACAATACCAGCATTGACGATACCATACTGGTGCTGACAGTACAGCACTAGAGCAAACCTTCATTATTGAATAGCACTGTACATGCTGGGGCAGTAATATGATATTAGAGTGTCCATGATATCCGGAAAATTTTGGAATACTGATGTCAAAAGATTGACGCACGTTTCATGCCTTTGTATTAGAGTCCGTTACAAAAATGAACGACATGGTTTATAAAAATGATTATTCATGTAAACATGAGTGAAAACTGAACAATTAATTTTGCTGATTCCACAACAGCCTTCAAAGACTATGTATTCAAACGCAGAGAAAGCTGTGAAATATGAGCATAGTTCTAAAAAAATAGTATGAAATCATTTTTTCTTGTCACGTTGAACAAGTCCTTATTGAACCTAGCACACTGTGAGAGCAGTGAGGGGAACGAATCATGAATCCTAAAGAGGCCAGTTCTACACCTGCAATTCATTAAGACTTTAATTTCTGCTGAGAGCATGCATTACAATTCATGGCTGTCTGAGGCCGCCGCGCCTCGGGGCAAAAGAGAAACGATGTGCCGGGCGCGCCTGTGAGAGGCGGCCTGGAAGAGGAGCTGCTGCTTGGGGCTGTAGCCGTGCCCTGCGTGGCCAGTCCGCCCTCATTACACGTGCTAATTGAACTGCTCCCCTTTTTGCGCTCAACTAATGAGCAGAATGCTGCCTTCTGCTGCAAGAAATTGAACTGTAAACGTCATTCACGGATTTCTCAATTAGAGCTTCATTAGTGAGCCACCAGAAAACAGTCAATACGTTGCCAAATCCAGCGATGGAGGCGCTCGCGGAACCTGAAGTTCGCTGAGCTTGCGGTTCTGTCGCTTGTTTTGCCCGTGCCGGGTGTTACACTTGAGCTGACGCTGTAAAAAATAGCGTGCTATAACCTCGGCTTTTCTGGTTTCTAAATGCGTGTAAAACACTGTCGATCTGCCAGCTGTGCACGGAAAATTGCGAAGAATAAAAACTTTGTGGGATTAATTGGAACAATAAAAACCAATTTAAACAATTATCCTTCAGGTTGTGGAGTTTATGTTAATATCGCTGATTTCATACAATCGTATGGCTTAAGATTTCAACTAAATTTCATAAGCTTTTTTATTTAAGCAAGCTTCATGGTCACAACTTTTCTTTCGAATAAACCTCTTGAATTTAAATTAGTTTTGCTCAGCGGATAGCCTTCAGTTATGTTCTAACGTTTCCTGTCCCTTTTACTGGAACGTAATGCAACTATTATGAATGTTCAAATTAAAATGGATGTTGGAGTACGTACGCAATTTTGAGCTTTGGTGCTACAATTATTATTCTCAAGAGATCGAAGAATAAATGTACTCTTCCCATGGAACATTTTAAAATTGATACGGACTTCACCATTCTGCAACGTGCCTAAAAAAAAGTGTTGGTTCACTTTTGAATACAATTTTAACATTTCCAGGTTCAAGTTCAGCAATTTCATTCTTCGAATAGACGCCCGAGAATCTGGACCCTTGACATTTCTCCCATTTAATTTTTCGCTGTTTAAATAGATGGTTACACACACTATGTAAATGCAAAACTCGGAGTGTTATTTTTACACTCGTACATAGTACATGTGTACATACATAGTTTCGTTGGCACTGACTCTACCGCACACAGCTACGGCAGGACCGAGGTAACTGAATGGCAGGGCAATACGATCACAACCGACCCTGCTTTGGGTGTCACAGAGCACAATTAATGATAATAGGATTCACATTTTGGGGCTGTTGCAAGACCCCAGCGCGCCTTGTAGTTAGATGAAAGGGAAAATGACTCAAAACGTTTGGCACATCTAGAGATCTATTAGCAAATTATCGCCAGTTCTACACAATTTAAACTTTTTGCGAACTTCCTAAGAGAAGACCAGGAATTCCGAATCCTTGCCTAACCGTGGCTTCTGATTTTATGATGAACTCTGCACAAAAAAGTTCATGTCCAGGCCGTGCAGTGCGGGAGTTAATTTCCTGTAGATCCGCAGTTATAAACCTAACACTTTTGATGGCTTTTACTGTTTTACATTTTTATACCTAGTAATATGTCTCACAAAAATTCGATTTTTTTTTCACTTTTCTATAATTAATCATATTGCAAAGCATTTAAAGGTCGTCTTTATTTTTACCTGAGTCAGCGATACGCTAATTAGTAAAAAAAGAACAAAAAATTGTTTGTTTTTGCAGCTAAAGCTCCTGCGCAGACTGTCCCTGCGTGCAGGTCAGCTTTAGAGTCGATAAGGTCAAGCATACTAATCATATGTGTCACAACTTGAAAAAACATGTAAGTTCATATTATGTAGATGATTTCAATACATTCTGTTTAATGAATTGGAATGTGTGTCTTTGCAGTAAAAATTCAGAAGTACGTAGTGCCGTGCAAGAGCGCTGGAAATTAAAAAAAGCGACTAAATTATATTGCACGGCTTCCCAACTTATAAGTTTATGTATCTGCTTAGAAGTTCATTCCACACTTGACCGAAAATCTTATCTCCACGACGTATTCATGCAGTTACATAGTTCGTGTTTAAAATTGAAATGGCGAGAATTTTGTTTCACTTCCCCATTTCAAAATAAGCACCCACTTGGAAAATATCTGCAGCTCTGAAGCCATGCCTCATACAGAAAGCAGATGAAGTTCCACGCTTTAAATTGAAACATAAAAGGCGTACGTGCGCTGCCGTGTAGCTCGCGTCAAAGCCTCGTCTACAAGGCGCAGCAGCTCCTCTCATGAGCATTGCTTTGTTTCCGGAGCGAGGGCATGAATACCTGATGCGCCAGTCCTGCACTCGAATTAAAGCCTCCCAAGCGAACATGTAGTGGCCTTTGTGGCCTTAAGCGCTCCTGCTAAAATGCGCCCCGGCACACGTTCTGCAAACAGTCCCCACTCGACGCCCCTGTGCCCTGCACCACCAGGGACGAGTCAACAGCCTCTCACTTTGACTTTTATTACACGAAAAACGACCTGAAAATTCCACATGGATGCAAATGGATTTTAATATTCAGTGTGCAAACACAGTTCAATTTTCAATGAGCTGAAGTAAAACGCTGTGAAATTTTTTGAAAATGTTTATTTTTAGAAATAATTGGTTTCCAGATACGGTGTTTTGCGAAGAACTGAACAAGAACCTTCATAACATCGTAAAAGCGTCCCTGCATCTTTCATTGTTTCTGCATATTTGATTATTACAGCTTCTTGCTTGGTGTTAATGGGAAAGTAATATGCTCTCGGAAAACAGACTTGGACACATTGTGCGTTTGATTTTATTAATATTTTCTCGGATGAGCTGTGAATGCTTGAGAAATCCCATTTGATGGCGGGGTATTAGTCTTAATTTCAGAGAGAGACATAAACTTTAATTATAGATTTTGAAGAATTTGTGGAAACGGGAACAAAAATTATTTTTGCAAGCCTGTATTTCTTAGGTTGAATTAAATTTTATTTAAGATGAAGTAATGCCTTTCTGTAAATTTATTTAGCTCACATTAATTATGAAGTGTTTTTAATGGCATAAAATCGAAAAGAACAGTATATGATTTTAGAACTCAAAATTTTGGCTATATTATAGCATACTAAATGAACAATAAGTAGCCTCAAGCTATTGAAGGATAATTCATAGTTTTACCAACTTGTTTCAGAATCGGTCAAAGTATGGTTGCAATATTGATTTTCAAAGCTTAAACTCGTGCAAACTATGGGCAATATTTGCATATTATAGATTTACCTACAGAACCTGTTCTTCAGTTGACGATTCAGTAAAACACTACTCTGCAATGCGAGTTGCCTGATACAGACTTTGTGGCAGAGCTACTCTGGCAATAGCATCATGAGTTAGTGATACATGCCTTCCTAAAGTTAGTAACTATGTTCTCAGGCTACCTTAGTTATTTTTTCGAACATTTGGTTATCTTTTTAGTTGTAAACAGAAAAAAATATTCAGTGGAAAATGGCTCACTCATTTGCATCAATGTTGAAGTGGTGATGATGACAGTGGGAGGGCGAGGCCCGTTATAAGGAAATTCCCCTTCTTCTATTTGCTTCTCCAGTCACATGCTTCAGAAAAATATAATTGACTCTGATTCTTCAAGTGAGAAATAAGGCAGCCCCTGATTCACAAAAGCCAGCAAATTATTTAAAAGAATACCAAGTTTTTCCCCCACAAAGCTAAGAGACTCTCATCGCTTCATGGGTAAGTTTTTGACAGTTTATATTGCACAGCAAACTTGATGTATCAACTGATAGGCAGTAATTTAGACCAGAAACTTGGTAGAGCTGACCGAGCACTCGGGTGATAGGACATACGAAAAAACTCCACTCAGTGCATTCATGGATGGTAGTTAGAGGTAGTGTGGTATTTAATTGGGGCGAGAACATGAGGCGTAATTTTTCTTCAAAGGTTACGATGGCGTCCAGGGTTCAGGAATACTTAGAGAAAGTAGCCATTAATTTTGAGAATTGTCATCTCCAATGTGGTTCAAATTTCCATGTACCTTTACATATACTAGATGCTGTTCCAAAACGTACAAAAAATATCTAACTTTATAAATCTAAAGTCATACAACGTTATCAGAAAGTTCCTAGAGTAGATGACAATTTCCATACATATTACATGCGTGAAACCAGGCCCATACTAGTGAGTAGTGCTCAGACATGCTTACTGTGAGCACTGAGAACACTGATTTGCTCCGACAGTGATAAATATTAAATATAATTCCAGATAAACCAAGAACAGAAACGTGTTATGGTCTATCATTGCGGTTGTTGAATTCGAATTCAACCTTTATTTCAATGAAGGTCGGGCGCCCTGCACATAACCAGTCTCCAATCGTATCGACTCTTTTATGAGGACCGTGAATGCACAATTGGCCTTGGACGAGATGGACAAGAGGTTTGTATTTTGCGTTCACAGTCCGGAGAACTGTGCGCTGAATTATTTGTACATTTTGTTCCTGCACGACTTTATTATTTACTTTCATCGATGACGACGTTGTAAAAAGCCAGCGCCGAAGCTCATCATTCCAAGGTTTTCGACGAGCAAATTGTGCTGAAAGGTAATGCATGGAAACTTGTTTTCAATTTATCGTCCTCCCTGCAGGGTTTCAATAACTTGTGACGGTCGGAAAATAGAAAAATCTGGACTTAATTTTCCTGGAAAATACTATCCGGAAATCTTCATTCACGGTTCATGCATTCGTGATTAGCCAAGCTCATAAATTATGAGTAACTATTCATGCTAACTCTTTTTGTAAAAATGCTCATGTGCGTGACAAAACGTATGAACTTTTGGGAATTTGCCGAGTTACGCACATGTATTCATCGTTCTCTAGAACAAGAACAGATGTCATAAAGCCCACGAAATAGCGTACAGTATGATATGACACAATATGTACTGTTATTCTATTCGAGTGACATCAAACTAATACCAGCGCAATTTCAGGATGCTTCGCAGTTAATGAATTGAGCCCTCATAATTGAGGAAATGAGTTACTTATGGTGATATTTTCCTAGAATTTCGTTGCATATTCCAAACGTGCAAAAATATTTTAGTCTGAGACTTAGACTAATTCTATTTATTTGAACGGTTGGAAGCAATGAAGTAAAGGACTGGTACAATCGCATAAGTCAGACCTCGGGGTTTAGTAATATTTCTGTTTTTGTAAAAGGGTTACTTTAAAACTAGAGTTGAATTTTACGACAGCATAATCATACTTAATCAGGTAATAGCGCAGCATATACGAAAATTAGTGTGGATTGTATATCATTGTTTATGAGCTATTCGATCTACTTTCAGAACGAATTTGTAAAAACAGAACACGAGAAAAAAGCATTTTAATGTGAAATACATTCGTAAAGAAATTCAAATTTTATGAGTTTTACAAAATAAAAAGTGAACATCGTTTGATATTTTCAGAGTAGTCGCATGCTCAACCACTCTCAAAGTATTAAACTTTTCCTGTGAGCGGAATTTAGGCTTTACATACATGGGAGAGCTCTTTGCACGTTTGGTAGGGCATTCCGTTTCCACTGGACTCGTTTCTGCTTCATAATTCCCACCGGGGAGGATTTATTCAGATACCGGGTCTCCGGAACCCTACATCTGCCTCTAATGGGCGGCGACAAGCGTAGGGCGGCGTTGCCCGCCTCGTGACAAGGGTTAATTTCCTGCGCAAAATGCGGGCAGCCTTTCTTCTGGCAGGCGGCGTGCA
>VOMN01098179.1:0-14630 GCA_014899125.1 Orchestia grillus | reverse complement strand
GATGTAAATTACTTGTGGTAAAAAAATGTTTCTAAATGTTTCAAATTCTGATAACGAAGAAAGTCTCCGACGAAATGAAACAAACAGACTTAAAATGTTGCAATTTAAACCAGAGATGTAATGAATTTAAAAATCAGAGCATTTTTCGGGGACATTTGTTACAGACATTTTAGCTGGATAGATAGTTAAATAGCTAGCTGAATAGACAGATACATAGATAACTGGATAGATAGATACATAGATAACTGGATAGATAGATACATAAATAGCTGGATAGACAGATACATAGATAGCTGGATAGATAGTTACATAGATAGCTGAATAGACAGATACATAGATAGCTGGATAGATAGATACATAGATAGCTGGATAGATAGATACATAGATAGCTGGATAGATGGACACATAGATAGCTGGATAGATGAGGCTGCTCTAAGCTCGGCCCAAGAAGCGAGCTGTATCTTCATGAAAGTAATTTACGATTCCTTCACGCAGTAAAGGCTTCCCACATCACTGCACGATGTTTATCTTTCAATAAATTTGATCACTTTTCCAGAACCTGATAGTTAATAGATCATTCGCATCAGATGTAAAATTTAGAGGAAACCAATTTCAATTACTGGAATACATGTAACTCCATAAACGGGAGCACGAAAAGTCATGGGGAGCCAAAATCTAAATAAAAAAATAGTAGTTAAGTTTTATGTTCCATGCCAGTAGTTCTTCCAGCAGAAAAACAATGTAAAGGCACTGTATTACCAATACAACATCTTTTGTTGTTACCGTTTGTTACCATCACCCTTATTCGGTGCTCGTGCACGCTAACCGTTAAAAATGACCGGACTTACTGTATTTATTCTTGAGATGTATGGTATTTGACAGTGAATTATGTGATGGGTCACAAATATTCCTCATTGTTTCCTGTGGGATCAAATGTTCACAATCGAAGATCATTAAAAAAAAGAATATTATTGTTCCGTATTCTATCCAAATGAAAATCTAAATGTACTTGAATTACAGTCATTTATGATATATAGTCAGTATTCTATCTACAGCCCTGCCGTTTATCAACGCAACTATCAGATGAACGTCAATTTTGTCCCAAATAATTCCTAGTCACACTCAATACAGGGGGGACCATAAGTAAGTCACCCATACTAACGTTGGTAGTACTGATACACTACACAAATCTGCAGTATTTCCCATCTGATATTAAATTATTGCGATTTCTTTACCCGCTGCAGGTCTATTGATTTTTTTGAGAGAGATGGTACCTTACTTCTGGCGTACATACGTAGAATGAAATTACGTTCACGTCAACACAGCTCTACGAAATACTGATGAGGAAGTCGATGAGATCAACCAACTCACCATGCAAGAAACCAAGAATATTATTATATCGTAGGAATATTATCACCATGTGTCCAGAACACGAGGCTCCTGCCTTTCACTGCGAAGGTTAGTCTGAAGTATCGCTCAGTATTACAGACTGAACATCTGGGATTCTGAAAACATTTCGTGGACCAAAGAATCACTGTAGTGGATATGCAACGTGTGTCTTGCAAGTGTTGAAAAAATATTTTTCCCCAAAAAAAATGTTTCACAAATAATATATTCCTAAAATTTGAGCACGCAACTTCCTTGAAGTTTCCCCTCTGCAAACCTTATGAATAAATTTAGAAAGGCAATTAAAGGATAACACTTTTCTTGGGAGTTAATTAAAATTCCTGAAACCCAGACGGAGTTGAGACGTCATTTTCTTTCAAAAATCTTGAAAAGCAACCGTGAAAGAGAGCATATCTGTATTCTAGTACATCATGTTGGACCGGTAGGTCATAAAGAATGGACCTTTCTAACAAACATTTGGTATCGTGATTACCTATTTTCATGTTTTCAATAGAGTAGATTTTTCTACCTTATCTATCTATGTGACCCTAAAACTCAGATCATCGTGTTATCTTGTTTGTGACCGTGCGCGATTCATACACGTCAGTAATAACGTAGGGAGAAATTCAAAGCTAATCTCTCACTAATTAGACATGGATTTACCATCGTATCATGGCTACAGTTCATTGGGACTAAACTGAATGAATCATTTTATTTGACGTGGAATATTTGTTGAGAAATAAAGAAGAATCATTAGAGGCTCGAACGGGACTTTAAAATAGTGACCAACAGGGTTACGAGTGGACTAGTATAACTTTGCAGCCTTCATAAATACGAAAATACGTAATCATTTCCCAAAAAAACAGTACACCATAAAGAGTCCATCTTTTAACTCACCCCGTGTATAGAAGAAAATAGTATCTCTCCGCATTTGGTGAGACGGCAATTATTACTCATAAAAACGTATCTTTTGAGTTTGTAAGAGATACGATGACGTGGACGGAATTGTGGTGCATGATTTCCATATTTGGTTTTCCATGGACGAGCGACAATGAAATCATTTCACTATGTGTACACTAATACACAGTTGTTGCTTGGCTGGTCGAATATTTGTCTATAGTACGACCGGGTGTTGAGAAAGATCTTCCAACGAATCAGTAAGAGGTCTAGAGTCCGCAGCTCCTTCTCCAGTTGGTCGCACAAATTATATGGGGTTTAAATCAGGAGATTGTGGAGGGCATTCCTTTTCGGAAAATGATCCGTCGGGATTCTTGAACTAATGTTGCACTGCATGAGACCAATGAATTATTGTCTTAAAGATAACGTAATAATCAGAAAATTAAATCCATGGAGTGTGTACGTCCCTACTCTACTGCCATCTATGAGTTGCTCTAGGATTAAAATCCCATTCAAGCACCCAAAACAACCAACCAGCATAGCGTAATTCAAAAAATTAAAACAATTGAAACATCTTCACAATGCTCATAACATTGAACGAATCTCAAAAATGAACCTCAAACAAACGATGACCCAAAGCCTTAACATGACTTTTAATTCTCACAAGCAATAAAGTTGTGAGAAATCCTCTTGTTTTCCTCGGGAGAGGAGGGGGCTGCTGGCGGAGGTACAAAGCATGTGCCACGCACCGCATGGAACTCTAGCCCTCGTCTGTTGCTTCCAAATGGCCTCATTCCAGGATCACAGACTCTATACTTCCGAGGAAGCATCGTACTCTCTTGTATTTACTGCTCAATTTATATAAGCTTCATGACGTAGCACTGCTACGAGCCTCTTCCTATGGAGAGTCTCTCTGGGTATAAATTGCACTCTGTGAAATTGGGGTTTGAGAAGAATTTGACCACTAGATGCTAGTGGTCGCCCTCGAACTAGTCTCAAGGTGCAATAATGACGGCCATTTTCCGTTTCCACAGCGTGCTTTCTAATTGGTTGTTACGTTTGGCGAGGTGTGAATATTTAGAGCTTGCAGTTGTATCTCAATCCCTCTATAAGGACTGCTGTCTTTCCTGAAGGACTGTGGAAATGATCCTGATAAATTTTAAATTCTGTTTGTGTTGCTCAAAACTTGAGGAACATTCATGCGAGTGAATAATACGAAGGCATTTTCACGCAAGTTTTCGTTTACTCGGAAAATAACTTGATCTTCAAACGAAAACGTCCACCCTCTCTGCCCTACCCTGTGTTATCTACAGGGTGAGCCACAAAAAGTTTCTTTTTTTTAATACTTATAAGTCCATAACTGATGGTCTTAGAAACTCTTAAATGGTCTCGTTCACACCTCCATTCAATGTACTTTCATCAGGTTTAAACCATTCTTCATTTATAGAAATAGTTCACGAATAGATGAACGATAAGGGAGGGTGATTCTTAAGACACTATCTATGTTTTTAATAAATACGAATAATAAATATGTAATATAGAACAGGAAAAATAAAAATAATAGACTTTTTAAATCAAATTTGGCTTTTTACTTAGTCACCAGAACGTTCTATTTCCATCCTATAACCATAGTTGTTTTCGAGGCACTTTAGACATCGGACTCCCTTTCCTAGCATTGATTTTCTGATAGTTTTTGGTTGGTTTCTAAGTTCATTAACATTTTGAATGATGCGATAACGCAACTCTTCAAGACTGTGTGGAGGCGTACAGGGAGGGTCATGAGTGATGTAACTTTTTAAAATCATGTAGCAATAACAATACAGAGCATAAAAAGATTTTGTTGATTTAGAATGAAAGAGGAAATCTCGCATCGTCTTTCTAGCGTAACAACACTACCTAAATTCGTAACAAATTTTTCTCAATAGCTGCCGGGATAAATTTTCTGCGCAGAATGGACTCGTTTTGGTGTGGGTGCCGAGGCCCCCTCGATCTCCAGATCTCAGTAATCATAATTTCTTTCCGTGCGGGTACTTGAAGGAAAAAGTTTACATTGAAATGTCTGATACCGTGCAGGAAATGAAACGAAACTTCACTCAGGGAATAAACAGCACAATACAAAAGACGCTAAAGTAAAGTAATGAACAGTTCTGATGAAGGAACACACTGTTGTTTGACCAATAATAGGAGTAACACATATCGTATACCAGACTTGTATCTATGTTAAACTTGATGAGTGCTGGTAACTGTTGGCTAAATGAATGGAAATGTAGGTAGTTGTTGGCTGAATGTATCACAATGCTGGCTGTTGGCTAAATGAATGAACATGCTGGTAATTGTTGGCTTAATGAAAAAAAATGCTGGCAATTGTTGGCTAAATATATGATAATGCTGACAGTTGCTGGCTAAATATGTAACAATGCTGGCTATTGGCTAAAAGAATGAAAATGCTAGCAATTGTTGGTTAAATAAAAGAAAATCCTTGTAATTGTTGGCTAAACATATGATAATGTTGACGGTTGCTGGCTAAATGTATGGCAATGCTGAATGTTACTGGCTAAATGTATGGCAATGCTGACGGTTGCTGGCTAAATGTATGGCAATGCTGAATGTTGCTGGCGAAATATATGACAATGCTGACGGTTGCTGGCTAAATGTACGACAATCTAAATAAGCTTTGAATCTTGGCTCAAGGACGGTCGGAGTTTGCTCTGCACAGCTTTTCAGAAGTTTTTGAGCAGAACACATCAGCAAATGGTTGTGAAGAGATAACGTCTGGTCTGTGGATATGACATCTGACAAACGTCTGATACTTGAAGATAATATCTGATATATAGGGATAATATCTGATATCTAGAGATGATATCCGAAATATAGAGTTAATATTTGATATATCGAGAATATCTTACATGTAGTCATAATATCTAATGTATCGAGCGAATAACCGACATGTAGGCATAATACCTGAGAGCGCGTTACCGTCGTACGCAATCCTTCATCAAAACTCTTCACATTTATAAAGGAGAACGAATACAATCTCAAAGCATGGCTTTCAGGGTTGTTCAATTTATGGCGCTTCGACTTTGTCACCAAATAATAAAATTTTGAGACACACTCATAAGTAACTGTTAAAAAGAGAGGCCACCTAAAAATTACCAAAAATAGCTTCTGTGAATGGTATCTATGTGGACACACTACCTCCAGGCTGTCACGTACACTCGTATACGTGCACAATACGAGTGCTTCATCCTTTTTTGTCGGGCACCTCAGCAGATTACAGCTGCGGGGGGAGGGGGGGAAGGAGGGGGTGGAAGAAGTAATTGCACACATGAAGTTCTTTTTCAATTCAACATCTAGGTAGTCAATATTCATAGAACTCACACAGAATATACGTTTCATGGTGTAAAGTAAAATTATTAAAATAACATTTTCTCTTTTACAAGGATATGGTCTCACATGCTCACAACACACTCAGGTTCAAAACAAAATTGAATCAAAACAGTTTCCTACGTATTTTAAATATATAGTTGTGAAATCTTTTTTAGCAATTTCAACACGAAGACGGCCTCCACGTGATGACCTTCAGCGTCCGCCAGCTCCTGGAAGTGCGGCAGCCCATTCTTCACAACCTATTTTCTGCAGTTCTTCAAATTTGATCGGACTTCTCTGATGAACCTTCTTCTTCAGTGTTCCCCGAAGGTGTTCGACTGGATTGAGGTCCGGGGATTGGCTACGCCACCGGAGAACATTGACTTGGTTCTTCATAAACCATTCGGATAATTTTTTGCCTTGTGGTTAGGGGCGTTATCATGCTGGAACGTCCATTTGTTTTTGTTTTTTATAATGAACTTTTCGCTCTCTTCTCTATATGTCGGATTGCGGTCCTTTCCATCCTCCCATCAGTGATATGAAGTGCATTGGTGTCATGCGTTGTTAAAAGACCAGAAATTTTGGAACTCAATTCTTCCGAACTTACATCAAAAAACTCATTCAAATCATGTAAGACTGACCTAGAGGCTTATCTTCTTTTGCTGTACTTAAGGAACATACGTAAGTCTGTGTACGTCGATCTACGAAGATGTATGTTCAAATATGTGTATGTATGTATGTAGTCCTCTACTCAATCGCTAACTCATACCATGTTTGTATTTTAATTTGTAATTTTGAGCTACTCATTCAATCATTGTAACTTACATAGTTCCGGGTAACTTAAAGGTTTTTGTTACTAATCATTACTGCGCGGTGAACTGTAAGCTCTCATTTCTACATAGGTTGTCTATGAAGCCTTGTATCTTATTTTGGCCCAGAAATTGTGTACATCCTGATTCCAGTTTGTCATCTCTCATCTGATAGCAAAACTATGTCCGATGTAAATCGCTCGTGGTAAATAAATGTTTCAAAAATATTTTTCCCCCTGAGCAAGTGTTCTTTGCGCAGCCCCTCATTTGATGGCCATCATTTAGACACTTCTTAGGTGGAGTTTCAGCTGGTGCAAACCTAGCACCTGTCCTTTGTCATGGACAGAGGTTTGTTTTGGAAGTGTTTTTCAAGAGGGGGGGGGGCAACTCTCGCAGCTGCAGCTGCGGTGTGAGAGGGTACAGGCCTGACTACCAATGACGCTGAGTACAAATATTGTTACCATGTTCTTTTTATTCAAATTTGTTAGGAGGAAACCTGTTACAAATTGTTTAAATTTTAATTACATTTTACTAGGTTGAGACAAACTTTTCGGCTAGATAATGTAAGAAAGTTCGATAGACGTTGAATAACCATCCATTTTAAAGTGGGCAATTACATGTGTCATCCACTGTACTCTACAGCAGCCCTGTACGTTCTCTCCGGCCGTGGAAGTACTGTGTGGAGCAGGCGTACTTGTGCCGTGTGGAGCAGGCGTACTTAGATCAATAAAGTTTGTTATTTTGTGAACTTGGAAAAAGTGAGAGGCCACTAGGTATTTCATAGATTAAATACAAAAGCTTAACATCAGCATTTTCCTGCAGATTCATTGAAAGCAAACCACTCAAGGGCATGAAACGAATCTAGCACGTTTAGGTATTTAGTCAATACTGGCAATAATAGTCAATATAGCGATATAGGAGTCAATAATATAACGATGAAATTCATAAAATCAAGCTTGCCACAGTTACTGTTGAAACTCTAACTTCGTCCCTGAGATTCATGCTTACGCTAGACATTTACGGAATTTATAGGGGTATATTTATATTCAAAAGGTAAAGGCTCGCTTATATGTATAGCCCGCGTCCGGAACTTGAAAGAGACTTCAACCTCATTTGAAGTAGGCCGCTGCCCTCGGATTTATTGAGGTGTCTATAACTTCTGAGTGTTTCGAGCCTCTATAGGGTGTCGAAACCTCAGTATTTATCGCCGCTCTAAACAAGCCAAGCCGCCCTTCTAAATTTGCGAAGAGACTTCGATTTTTCAGGGCAGTCAATTGCAGAACGAATGTACGTTTCAAAGACGGGAAATGTACGGCAATTCTGGCTGGCAGTTTGCATTCAACTTGGAATGCTCAAAACTCAATATAAGCAATGGCGATACGTTAACAGTGTAACATATCATTTTTCGTTACTCAGTAGCTGGTGCGAGTGTTCAAGGTTTGATTCTGAAAAACACACAAAACATACCATTGGAATGCAATGTCAACCCGCACTCGAACCTTGAAGACACTCCGTGGTTTTGACTTTGCTTCTGGGTGAAAAAACACATTAGAAGTTGTTTCCGTTTTAATTTATTTAAAAGGAACATCAAAATTTGAACGATTTTGGCAGCTACCGGGCCTTAAAACTGTTTCCACACCGAAAGTTGCTTCAGTTTTAATTTCTTTTTAAGACGAAAAGCTTCCTGATTTATGGACCATGCTGACTCACGCCGTAACCGATCTTTTTTCTCTTCAATTTGAACGTGGATTGATGAGTCTGAGCAACGAATCGTGCCAATCTTTACGAGTTCCAGAACGATTTTTTCTGAGAGAACTGCTGGGAAATCCGCGCTGGGTCTCGCCTGCACCCAGCTCGCCTGGGTCGGGTGGGGCTCTCGTGGGGAGATACGGGGTCGAAATTACAGTTTGCACATCGCAACGTCACTCCCATTTCGCATGCAATTTGCACATTGTAACGCCATTTACATTTTGCATATAATTTGCACATTGCAACGTCATTCACATTTTGCATACAATTTGCACATTGCAACGTCATTCACATTTCGCATATAATTTGCACATTGCAACGTCATTCACATTTCGCATACAATTTGCACATTGCAACGTCATTCACATTTCGCATACAATTTACACATTGCAACGTCATTNATTATGGTGGTGTGTGGTATTCTGTTATTGGGAATTATGGTGGTGTGTGATATTCTGTTACTGGGAATTATGGTGGTGTGTGGTATTCTGTTACTGGGAATTATGGTGGTGTGTGGTATTCTGATATTGGGAATTTTGGTTGTGTGTGGCATTCTGTTATTGGGAATTTTGGTGGTGTGTGATATTCTGACGGTCCGAAGTGTATGTGAAAAGCCCTGTAATGCCTCGAAAGTGTTTTAAAAACGACGCACGCCAAATGTTTTATTTCAGTCGTAAAAACTCCTCGTGACAAACTCACCGTTGATGATCCATGTTCTGTTCCTGAAATCAAGCTACACAAATTCTAACAAATTGAAATTTTAGAACTTCCTTCACACACACTCATTTGATTGCAAACCTGTACCTGATGTAAATTACTTGTGGTAAATAAATGTTTGAAATATTTATAAATTTTTATTTTCGGTGAAAAACTTTAACAACGTACGAGTAATTCAGTCGAAAATTAAATTCGAAAATTGATTTCTGCTATAATTTTCTGTTGCATTTATAGCCCAAAAATTGAATGTCGTTGTCGAGTTCCTTGAAGGACGCTAACTGCGGCACTCGATGGCTGCAGCACAACAGTTGTGCCTTCATTTGTGGAGGAGTCTGTGGTGCCTCTGGTGCCGCCTGCTGGGCACCAGGGCACATGCCCCGCGCCTGATGGTCACTTAGCGTATTGTGGCCTCATCTCATTAGCGAGGCAGTCATCAGCTGAATTCTGGCATCTGCTCCCCTGGTTCCCCGGCAGCTGCCGTGTGTACTGCATCTGTTCCCCTGGTCCCACTGCAGCTGCTGTGCGTACTGCATCTGCTCCCTTGGTCCCACTGCACCTGCTGCAACTGCTGTGTGTTATGCATCTGCTCTCCTGCTCCCACTGCACCTGTTGCAGCTGCTGTGTGTCCTGCATCTGCTCTCCTGGTCCCACTGCACCGGCTCCAGCTGCTGGTTGTCCTGCATCTGCTCCCCTGGTCCCACTGCAGCTGCTGTGTGTCCTGCACCTGATCCATCAGTGTATTTACCACCGTATCATATCTACGGTTTACTGGGATTAAACTGAATAGATTGTTTTCCTTGTTTTCCTTAGCTTTGGATATTTGTCTCGAAATACGGAAGAATCGTAAGAGACTCAAATGGAACTTTTAAAACAGTAACCCAACGTGTTACGGCTGGTCTAGTAAACTGCTAAAACTCTGATGA
Source organism: Orchestia grillus (assembly GCA_014899125.1). Classification (NCBI taxonomy): domain Eukaryota; kingdom Metazoa; phylum Arthropoda; class Malacostraca; order Amphipoda; family Talitridae; genus Orchestia; species Orchestia grillus. Next base: position 4,783 of record VOMN01098179.1, on the reverse strand, counting down.
TTTTTGTTATTCGCTCTGTTGTGACCGTGCACATCAGCTCTCAGGTAATTAAACTGGAATAATATTGGCTAGCCAAAATATTCCCAAAGAAGAGAGAGCAAGCAGATTATAAACACTGGGTCGTATCCTGGATACCATTTTCGGGATCGAAAATCGCTAATGGTTTTTGAAAGTTGGGAATTCCTCCCTTTTCTTGAAAAAAATGAGGACGTTAGGATCGACTGCATCTTGGAAACGAGTTTCCGCAGGGTCAGTCTCTGATGGTAAGAAACATACTATTTAGATATGAAACCTTCTTTTACCCTCGTAAGTGTTTCAATATGAACAGATATACGCTAGGTAAAAAACTAAGTATTCTGATGGTTAAAAAATGGTTTATCGGAAATGGGAGCCAAGTAAAATGTAAAATGATATATTGAGATATACACCTTAATCGGTCAAAAAGCTGTCGCACTCTCGTAAAAATGTTGATGTATGATGGTGAGCAATGTGTGTTTGTGCGTTTATTTATTCGTATTTTTTGTGCTCGCATCGGAGATATAAGATAGAATTACCTCAATTCCACCAAAACTAATGCATTAGGTAATTTTCTCGTAAAAATTGTCGGCAACTCTTTTCTGGTGATCATTGTTTGCGTTGTATCCATGCTACGGATGTGACAATTGTCTATCTGCAGAGGGAGATTTACCTAACACTTATTTTGCATATTCTATTGCTGAATTTTATAAAAGTGAAAACGGAAAATTTTTATACGCGGAAAAATGGAAACACCCATTGAAAAAAGATGGCTATTCACCAGGGAGCAAATATAAAAACAAGGGCGGACTTCAACACAAGAGGAGGTCTAAATCAGGATGGACCTCAACATAAGAGGAGTTCCAAATCAGGAAGGCCAGAGCCAGACAGCGACACCACACAGCGTTCTAGGACCGTGTGGCGGCTGGTTGGTGGGTCCCTCCGTCCCCCTGGTCTGTATTTGTAAGAGAACACTACTACTGCGCCAGTGTCGTAGGTAGGATACTGAATTTCGCATTTTGTATAGTAATAAATTAATGCAATATGTAGAAGTTAAATGTTTCGTTCGATTAAATACGATATGACATTTCGTAGGTTAACATAGTTTGTTGATGATTTGTTGATTTTAAGGGAAACAAGGAGAAACATTTGTGATCCAATTACATGCTTCATTGAGAAAATACCATTCAATTTAAATATAATCTAGTGAGTCAAGTCATTATTTATGAGACGCGTATACTCTTCCAACTATACGGGTGTATACTAATACGTGTATACTAATACGTGTATACCAATAGACAGTTGTTGCTTGCTTGCTTGCTTGGTCTGTCTCTCTGTTACGCTCTGAAAGATTTAGATAGAAGAAAATTCCCAAATCTGTATTCTTAAACTAATTGCGAAACTGTCAGATAAGGCAGTCCGTATCAGTTGAAAGTAACATTATTTTATGTCAGACTTACCGTCAATGAGAGGGCGGGGCGGTCTACTGTGTACATACATTTCAAAAAACTTTTACAGGTTTCCTCGTAAATGAATCGCAGAAAATAGTATGGTAAAAATAGTTGCGTTCAGTGTCACTAGTACCCAGACCTGCACCTGCTCACTCAAAGACAACAAGTACGAATAATCCCGCTGGAAAAACATACTAAACAAACCTCCGTCTTTGCCAAAGAACAGGTTGTAGGTTTGCACCGGAGTAGGAAATCCGTCAGAGAAAAGTCTTGATCAATGGACATAGCCTTAAGGCTCTGCAAAGAACAACTGATCAATGGAAAAAGATCGGAAAGTGCAGTTATACAATGGTAGTAATGGCGGAGCTAAAATTCTGAATACTTGCGATAGGCGTTCTCCGAAATGACTGGTGGAAGTAAACCGGTTGAAAAGTATTCAGCAGTTGACTAACATGTTCAACGATGGAAAAATTTATAGAAAAAGTTTTTGCGCCCACCGTGTGCCAAGCACTGAAGGAAATGGGCGTTCTTAGGTCACTACAGGCTGCCTGTAGAAGTGATACCAGAGCTGGGGCCATCTAATGGAGTTTCAGAAGCTAATGTGGCACAGAGCTAGTATTGCTGGGGAGGTTAGGGTATCCATCAAACATGGAATGAGTGGGGTGCCCTTGAACTAGTACCTATTATACTAGTGGAAGGAACAGGTCCCTCATTGCTAGGTATGGACTTGATTAAATCTCGAAAGATTTTAACCTTAACTGAAGGTATTATTCATAAGATTGCTAGTCAGCTAGAGATTTTCCTCGACTGTTCAAGCTAGGTCTAGGATGCTTCAAAGGAAAGACTCTTATCATTGAAGTAGACCCTTCTGTTCCGCCTAAGTTTTGCAAAGCTAGAACAGTTCCTTACGCTCCCTAGCCCAAAGTAGATGGGGAGCTGGTAGGTAGGTGTAGCAAGGCTTAATTAATAGCTCCAACTCAGTGTTCTACAAGGGCGTAGCAGTGGTGCCCGTACTCATTAAGGACCACAGTGCCAGGATTTGGGGTAACTATAAACTCACAGTAAATAGAGCTGCTAGAATGGATACGTATCCTACTCGTAGAGTAGAAGAGATGTTTAGCATGTTAGCTGGGAGCTCAATTTTTACTTAATTAGACATGTCCCAAGCCCATGTTCAGTTGTAATTGAGCTACTCCACACCTGACACTGAAACGCTCACGACTGACACTGTAACGCTCACGCCTGACACTGTAACGCTCACACCTGACACTGTAACGCTCACACCTGATCACGTCAGGTGTCAGGTGTCACTGTAACGCCTGACACTGTAACGCTCACATCTGTCACCTGACGTGTCAGGTGACAGGTCCACGCCGGACACTGTAACGCTCACACCTGACACTGTAACGGCTGATACTGTAATGTTACCTAACACTGTAACGCTCACAGGCCTGTTTGGTAACTATAAGCTGAGTTTTGTAACAGCCTCTGCCCCTGACATCTTCCAGCGTGCTATGGATGGACTATTCTAGGGCCTCCCAGGCCCATTTTGCTGTCTAGATTATGTGTTAAGTAAAGCTACCAATGATAGACAGCTCTCTGAACGACTGTGCCAGGTGTTCACAAAGCTGCTGGATGCAGGCATGAAATTGAGATAAGAAAAGTGCACCGTTGGTGTTACACAAGTTTTGTGAAAAGTAAAACGCGCAAAACTTTGGTACCATTGATGTACGGCAGCACAGCTGTGTTAAATTGTCGAGTGTTCTTACCAGAAGATGTGTAACACGTTCGACTCTCAGTTCCTAATTTAAAACCTGTTTCTTAAGTGGAAGTCTTTAATTTATAAATAAATAGGGATCATTTGATTATTGAAAAATAGTATAAAATCAATAACTATCGATGCATCACGCTGATCATCAGATTGATGTACGTTAAAAATCCCGATTTAGATTTTAAAGTGATCTTTGTATGCAATTTTGACGTATGATTATTGTTTCAAAAGCAGAATTGCAATTTGCAACGCATGTGACGTGCTGTAGAATTAATTTGTTTTTGCACGGTTCAAACTTATTACAATTGTTGTTTGTAGCCTAATTTTTTCTATATAAAAATATATTAGGTAGAGAAAACTGCAACAATGTCTTTAATGCTTCATAGTCGAGTGAAATATTGCATAATATACACACACAAATACGTTAAGGAAAAAAAGTTAAATATGAATGTTATCTAATAAAAAATCTTTTATGAGCTAAATTTTCTTTGTTAATTTTATGGGAAACTGTCTTATATTTACGCTTATATATAAATTGGTTAAGAAAGCAATAAAATTAAAGTTACGACACTCATCCGGATAAATGAAGCAGTTAATGAAGAACAAAATTCACTGCAATTTAGTAATCATGCCATCAGTTTCGGAAAATAAGTTGCATACAAGCCAACGGGACGGTTAAATAAATCTAAACAAATAATACCTTGATCGAAATGTAAACTTGAGAAAGTCTCTATGTGGTTAAAAGCTAATGATATCTGTATAAATACAGGTGAAACAAAATAAATTCTTTCCACGTACAAAAAAATCAAGCCTCCCAAATCACGATGAGAAAAGGTACAATAAAGCAAACTACTCACTAAACGTTTTCGGGAATAATCCTTGACAACCATTTGACTTTCAACGAACACACATCATTGAATTAACTAACTTTCTGCACCCACACACTTAGGCCATTCTGGTGGTCCACCTTTTTGAAATATCTTGTGCCATCTTCCATTCTCAATTTTGAGAGCTCCATGGCGTACTGGTTTGCGTCATAGCCTCTCAGCTGGGCCGTTAGGGTTGGAATCCCTGCTCAGGCATGGAATTTCAAGTAGCCAGGGAGTGCTTCCCTTGGAAAACGAAGCTTAAAGCATACATTCCTCATATCTTTCACCGCCCCAGTAGTTGTAAGGCATTGAAAACCCAAAGGTCATACGAGTTGGAATAAATAAAGGTTCTAAAACGAAAGAAAGTACATCCTTCCGGGCTGGGGTATAGAACCCAGGATCTTCAGCCATACAAAGAGAAAACACGCTGTTACTTGCACTATTCATACAATCACACACTTCTACGCGTGGCATGTAGACACATACAGATGTAGATATGTAATCAATATTGACTTATTGCTCTACTTTCTTTCGCGAGGTTACGTTGAAATTGGGGCTCATTTGAATTAATTATTCAGTAGCGGGAGAAATAGAAAACTGGTTATACTTTATGGCATATTTTGTATCAATACCTAGGTGTGACGAAATTAGGAATATGTTAAAGAATATAGATTTCT
>VOMN01098177.1:0-11533 GCA_014899125.1 Orchestia grillus | reverse complement strand
ACAGCAACCGACCATTAACTTGCAGTGTGCTGGTTTCGACCGCACGCTGCGATTATTGTCTTGATTAATGTCGTTTCTAAATTTCCCTTGTATATAAGATACAGCTGTTTAGTACTTCAATCACAAAATTTCATCAAATTTAGAGCAAAATTTGTTCTTACTAATGAATGTACGAACATTCGAAACGTCAATCAAAAATAAATCGAAAATGCCGTTTGGAAATCTCCTTCCTCAACTACGACCTAGTTTAAAAATTTTAGTCAGAAAAACTGAAAAAACAAATCGAAAAATTGTAAATAAAGAAATGTCCATGGTCTTCAAGAAAAAATGCATAAAAGAAAATTTGTTCCCTGCCTACACAAATACAGATAGATTGATCAGATGATTTCTTTGTATTATAGGTTTTTTTTATACTTTGTTCCAGATGAAAATGGCCTTGTGATCGAAACATTCATTTTCCTTTTTAGTACCGTAAAAATTCTCGTTAATAAATATGATAAGTTTGCAAGCGGCTTTCCTTGCCCCTGTGTCCAGAATAAAACTTTGCAAAAAGCAAAACATCATTATTCCTCATTGGATAAATATATTTCAAAAAGTGGCTGCTGCACACTGTCGTTGTTAGAAATGCGAGCTCGAGCACCTGATTATCTCAGGCACAGTCAACTTTCAAGTACACAAGTATACAAGTCACAAGTATACAAGTATATGTACAAGTATACAAGGCACAGTCAACAAGTACATGGACCCTGTCAAAAATAACGCGCCAAATAGAGTCAATTCTTTAAAATGCTCATATATTTACAGTTAATCTAAAGTGAAGTAATGGTATTTTCAGTATCACTGATGCGGACTGTCTTCTCTAATACAATCTCGCTGATTAGGAAGACGGACCTGGAAATTTTCTCGTGTCCACTTCCTTGAGAAGGTGCGGAAGCGAAATCCCCACTGTTGTGATAGCTGGTTCAACCTTTTTATTGCTCCGACCACAACGACATCTTGAGAACCGTCAACACGAACGGTATATGGTAAAAAACTACAGCGTAGGCCAATCTTACCGAGCAATAAATAGGGCAATGTTTCAAGAATCTACCTATAAAGTGAGTCTGCCTCGATGCTTCCACATTACAGAAAATTACGAACAACAAAACAGGATAATTCACCAAACACAATATTTCTACCGCCAGCCTGTCTTACCCAAAACTGTCGTCTGCACACCTCGGTTGCCGCCTCCGCCGGCATATCTCCCTGGCTTGAACACCCGAATCTTCAAGTTGGTTTTGAACCTCTTCTTCGAATTAAGAAAATCTAACAAAAGGAATAAACCCCTCAGGAACATTTATTTTGTCGCACTGCTGCTACAGGTAGGAGACGGAATTTCGTATCTTAAATAATATAACCTAGGGGAAGATCAACGTCTCATTCAACAGAATACGACACGACAATATTTTGATTGATATAGTTTGTTTATGAATAGTTGACTTCAAAGGACACGGTACGAAGCAGTTTCAGTGATGAATTTCATTTATTTAAAAATAAACTACGGTAAGTCCCGTCATTTTTGTCGGGGTCGGATACTAGTACATATAAATAAATACACTAAGAGTATTTATATGAACAGTGTATATGAAATAGATGGTATTTCAAGTACAAAAATATAGTTTCCAATCACTAAATATCTTTAAATATTTTATTCATGATTGCACAATAGAGACAACAATGAAATGGTCTTACAGATACGAAAAGAAGTTATCTCTCATTATTTTCTGAAAATTATTGAAGAAGCATTAGAGAGATAGAATAGATGTATTGAACTGGAGCCAAACTTTATCCTATTTAATTAGTGGCGGCGTCGGACGGACAAGACGCCAATTACAGTACAGATTTCACGGGTCTGGCGGTCCACTGTACCTTTCATTACAATAAGTGAAGAGTTATAATTAATAAAAGTGTAACCATCAATTTGAGGCTTAATTTTCCAGCTCTGTAGTGCAATCAATGTAAGACCTCCAATTTTGATGACTGAAAAAAGGGTACCTTAGAAACATTGAAATTTCGACATTTCGAGCATTAGATTCATTTCCAACATGAATCTGCACAAACATACATCTTTTATTTGTAAATTCATGTTAACTGTAGAGAAGGGAAAATGCGAGTTAAAACAAAGTATGAAAAAAGTAACAAATTATAAAAAGCACAAATAAAATTGTTAAGCTATCGAAAACCTGCAGTTCGCCGGATGACTATTTTTCAAGGGTAAACCCTCTGCATGTCGTTACGATACGACGGTAGAGTAGTGACTAAAATGAGCAGATCAGATCGAAGCTGAGGGGACAGGAATGTAAAATTTCAAGCTTTTTGCTGTTGATGTTTTGTTCACACGCACCGTTCAAGCTATGTTGTCGGATGGAGAATGCTGAAACAGAGAAGAGCACCCGTGCGATGACTACGGCGAGCATGCTCAGCAACCCTCATGTTAAGCGCTCGGTGAATAGAATTCACGTACTGCGCTGCACATTATCTACGGGCTCCGTGGTGTAAAGGTTAGTGTTATGGCCTTAGAGCCGAAATTGAAGGGTTCGCGCCTTGGCTCAGGTGGGGCTTTTCATGTGACTACAGAGTACTTTCTATGGAAAAGGAAGTTTAAACCACAAATTCATCAAATCCCCCACCACACCAGTAGTTGTAAGACATTAAAAACCCAACGGTAAAACGTGTTGGAAATAACAAAGGTTCTTTTTTTTAGTAAAACTGTATCCAAAGGAACATAGCATGTCTCGCTGGGCGTGCTGGACGTAGTCATGGCACGGGTGCTCTTCTCTGTTTTCCTCCTCATCCGTGGAAATTGAACCGCATTAGTCCGGTGGGAGTCTGCGAGGCCAAGGCTAGAATTAATCATGCACTCCAAGTTAACAACTACGGTAGACTTGACTAAGCCAGACTAGATATTTATGAACTACATTCGTCATATCTTATGGTTCATGTCAATGAATACTCGAAGTTCAACCATGAAACAGATATCTGTCAGTGCTCTCATTTTTATGTATTTTAAAAAGCACTTGCCGCCAGAGAGAATCGAACTCTCGACCCCTAGTTTACGAGACTAGTGCTCTGCCCCTGAGCTATGCCGGCGCTCTATACAAAGCTACTGTATTCATTAATAATTTTTATAAAAACTACATAAAATGTATTGCAAAGAAAAAATCTAGTCAGGCGATAGTGCTCATGTATCAATATATACAGAAACCTTGACAAAATATTTTAAGAATAAGAAATTGATCAAGGTAATTGGGAACATCTTTTCAAATTAGCCCAGTTTCGTAGCAAAGAGATCCTGTTTTCAGTGCACAGAATGGAAAGTCAGGCTCATACAGTAATATATCGACTATGAAGACAAAAGACATCTCTGTGTAAAGGAACCAAGACCTAATTTTCTTACGTTAAGACTTATCACAATAGACACGCGCGCTAGGTTAATACTTCGGGGTACAAAGCAATAGCACGGCGGTCTTCAGTCTATTAGTTAAGTGGTTGGTCTAAAACATCAATACTCAAAATTGGAGCAAGAATATTTTTCTTACGAAATAAATTAATGATGAAGGGGATAGAAAAATATATCTTAAAAATATTGTGATGTGAACTTTATAAATTTGACGGTGGGTTCTTAATTTTATCAAATGGAATAAAATATACCTTTACATTACTCTTTAATTTTGAACTGTGGCTATTTTTGAGAGGGTTTCAATCATTTTCCGTGTTCCACCTCGTACAAGTTTTCTAAAAGTGAACCGTTCTTATTAGAACATCATGGTGAACTAGTTGTGCTTACATTGGAGCAAATTGTAAATCATTAGACCTCTTGCGGCTCTCACATTCGTGCTTGTTTTCTGGATGCCAGTACAACATTTGATGGAGTTTATCATTGGATATTGTTTAAAAACCTATTGGGCAGGAGTGTTTCAGTGCACCTTGTTCGATTGCTGAAATGTTGTACAGGAGTCAAGAGTATGTCACAGATTGGGGGATACGCTGTCTGATCCATTTTCTGGTAAAAATCGCATCTGGCAGGGTGGTCTGTCGCCCCCGTTGCTCTTCAGTGTTTATGTAGACTCAATTTAAGATGCGTTTTCAGCGTCAGACAACTGATATAGAATCAATGGCACTAGTGTCAATTGTATTACTGATACGATGATACGGTTTTACTATCGCCAGATTTTAGTGCGCTGCAAAGACTTATGGAAACATGTTAAGAGGAAGCTGAGACATTAAGCAAAAGGTATAATACAACCAAATCAGTATTCATTATTTTCAGATCCCCCTCAAACCCGTACGATAATCCTGAAACTGCTAAACTTAGTGGTGAACTTGAATTATGTGAATAGTTATCTGTATCGTTGGAATGAAATTACCAGCAAAGGTAGCAACAGAGAAGCGATTGGCCGACAGGTCAGAAAATTGAATGCGATATGCAATGAACTTGTGCATAACTCTAGTTTCTGTGAGCAAACTGTTAAAATACAGTCATTCAAATTGTATTGTTACGCAATATACTGTGATCCCTTTGGTCAAACTTCACACAGCGCGCAATTTCTCAACCGAGAGAATAGCCTACAGTGACATTTTTAGAAAAATTATTGGTATACTCGATATATCAGAGCCTCAGGCCTGTTCGCATCTCACGATGTCTGCTGTCTCAAAGTCCTGGCGAGAAATGTTCGTTCAGCCGTCAGGAAAGAACAGAGTGTCAGTAATGCTCTAGAGGCAACTAAAAACTTCGACTCGTACCGTCGTTCCTTCCTTCTACTGCGATGTAACAGAATATTGTATACAAACGAGGTGGTATATTTGGGAAGAAACATTGTCTTAAACAGTCAGGAGCTTCAAAATATAAATTTCTGTACTCTTGGGCCTGTATTTTCGATAGTATTGTTTACCCATTGTACGCTTTCTGAACTTCTTTAATGTAGCGACAGATTTGGCCCCTTTTTCACATATACCTGCGTCTTTGTACAATTAGCTGTGTTTTTTCAAATGAAGTTATTATTATTTTATTATTATTGTATCAAGAGAAGCACGACCAACAGGTAGGCTGTCTTGGAGAACTACAATCCTGATCCTGGCGACAGAACTTGCAGTGACCAGGAGGAGACTATTATCGAAAGTTAATTCTCTGAGATGGTGAGATTGATTCCTTCCAGCGCATTCAAGAAGCCTCAATGCTTCAATGTGGGCTTCATGACGTACTGGTTGCGTGATGGCCTCGCAGCCGAGAGGACCAGCTTTGAATCTCGGCTCAGGCAGGCATTTCATGTAACCACGAAGTACTTCTCTCGGGAAAGGAAGTTTAAACCACACATTCCTCATATCCCTCACCACGCCAGTGGTTGTAAGTCATTGAAAACCCAGCGGTAAAACGTATTGGAATTAATAAAGGTTCAAAATCATAACTAATAGCGATCAAATAGAATCAGCGCTAAGAAAAATTCAAATACAATCATAGTGAAGCATGACGGGAAAAAAATAGAAAATGGCAGAATACGCAGCGAATTAGTTACTGAGTGGCACTTCTTCACAACTCCTATGACCGCTTACAAAAAGGAACAGAATGAATAGCTTTGATAAATACTTCGTTTTATGGAACTTCTTACATGAAGCCCAGCACAGCTGATGTGTGCCGGAATGCTCCAGATTATGACAAATTAATGCCTATGGTCCCGAATACCTACAATGGGAAGTTTAACTTAGTCAGCCTGAAAGGATTGCGAACAGCGCTAAGAGCAGATGAATAAAGAAGCAAGGGAGAGGTTATGGTACCAGCAAAGACATTCCAGGAAGCAACAACAAAATGGAAAATTTCTTGAGAACCCTTCCAGCGCGCGTCTGATCAAATTGGCGGTGATGTACATGGAAACGAAAGCACCCCCATTGATAAAGAAAGAAACTCAAGCATGCACGCATATAAAAGACCAAGTATGGAGACTAGAGAGGGTAAATAAATTTACTCTCTGTTTCTAATTCATTTATTTAAAAAAAAGCTCGTTGTAAATGCCCAAATTGCCAGCGAGCGCCCTCTACTTCAATAGTTTACTACACTTCCGCTTCAGATCAGTAAGTGGAAGTCTTTTAGTTTCGAAATAATAGGATTACAAACAGAGTACATTTTCTAGTACCCGAGTGTACTTGTGACTGTAGTACTTGCATTAAAACTTCTCGAGCTGCTGCGGCTACCGCTGCTGCTGCTATTGCTCAGAAACTCAATAAGGGAAAAAAATTCTGCGGAGCAGCGGACAATGGAATAATCAACGCAACTTAACGGTGAACATCGAGGCGTGTAGTGGTACTGAATTTATGGCAGTGAGGCGTGATGTGAGCACGCAAGCATTTCATTACAGCCTCACTTAGGGCGAGAAGTTTCATGACTCTATGCTTCCGAATATTGTCCGGAATGCTGAATTCCTGCTCTAAAAGCCCTCAGAATGTTGTCGAATTTGGCAGCACACACCCGTTTCCCCAGTCAACTGTTGGCTTCGATGTGGCCCAATAACAACATTTATCTTATTAGCAGAAAGGAAGCAATTCTGCAATAGTGAACGGATAATAAATTCCTGGTACGAGTAAATTTGTGGCAATAGGACGGTAGCGACCAAACAATGTATGACCTAAAGTTTGGCCAACAATCTGCACGCTAATATTATATAGCTCTGGTATTACGTCCCGATTTATATACTATATTTGACAAACTGTCATTATACAGAATGAATGAAGAGTTACAAAAGGTTTCAATGCGACTTTATATCAATAAAATAAGCATCAATATCGATAAAGCTAAGAACATGCTATTTTCATATGAACGGAATGAGAGTTTACCGTGCACCAAAATCGGCGATGACCAGATTGAAGAAACTAATTCGTCAAAATTTCTCGGAATTACCATCGATAAAAACGTGACCTTTAAGGAGCATATATCGTTTATTGGCGCTAATGTCTCGAAATCTATTGGATTTTCAACCAAGTCAAAAACGTATTACCTGCAGAAGCGTTTAAAATAATGTACACATCGTAAATTCATCCGCATCTGCAATATGACATGGAACTAACAAAAACAAAACAAACAGAATTATTTCTCTACAATAAAGAGCCATTAGGGTGATGAGTAATTTGGAATTCAATGCAGATACACATGAATCATAAATGATTAAAAATTCATAAGCCACCTGATCTTTACCAATATTCTTTCTGTACATTTATGTATAAAACTTTGAGTAATAAAAGCGATAAAAATTTGAAGCAATTAATTTCTACTCAAACTGGCCATTATGAATACTTGACTAGGAACTGAAGTAAATTTGTACTTCCCTCCTACTAAAAAAACAGATTGCAGTTTAGTTTTTACTACAAAGGTATTAAAAGTTATAATTTACTACTTTCTACCGTTCGTGAGATAAGTGCGCTCCAAGCGTTCAAAACGAATATCTTATTTCTTATCAAGACACTGAAGACGTTAATCGTTCAATAGTATGCTCGTATCCTAAAGAAATGTTGAAAATTTCTCAAATTGCATGTCAATAAATTAATCCAGAGTATATCATAGAATGCTTGGTCTCCGTTGACTAGACATTATTAAATTCTGTGCTTGTGGTACAGTAAATGTTTTGACCTACCATTAGATACTATTTGTAGGCTGCATTTTGGGGTGTGCAGTAAATGTTTCAAATTAAATGCTTATGGTATTTTTATGTATGATGGTATTAGTAATACGAGAAACTACTCTTGAGTGGGTTCCGTCTTTTGTGAAACACCCTGTGTACGTACTCTTCGCATATGGTCCTGCAGGATACCCTAGAAGTCATAGAACTTATTCGGGCCCACAAGTAGCTTTACATATATCACACTGTCCATTATAACAGTTTAAGAAATCCTTGGCTGTAATATCTTTAAATGATATGTCACTCGTGGTAACAAATTGTTTCTAATATCTACTAAGGTGTACACACTTTGTTTTGCGATATTACACGTGTGACTTCAATATATCAGTTCAGATACCATATTTACTTAAAATATGTATGATATTTGACATGCTCGCACTAAGATACCATGACAATCTCCCGGCCAGGGGATGAAGTGGGTGAAGCACATCAGAGTACCTAGAGACTCGCCGATAGCGTGATGTGGACCATGGCTTCTATGCCCCAGTGCAGCAGTGCGGTGTCGTAACAAGATTCATCCGCAGAGTGGCATCTTTCAGGGTTGTCGCTGTCGCCCGCTCCAGTTCCTCTCCAATCACTGTTGTGGGAAAGTATAATGTATAACTTAAAATAATTTACATTATTGAATTTCTGTAGACTGCGACTCACTGCAGAGAGAGAGAGCCGCAGTGCTGGGGAAAATTATTAACACTAATGAACGGTCTGACCATCAAAAGCCACGAAGGATCAAGAGAACCAGCCCGGTGCCCGGAACGAATCATAAGTGTCAGAGCCGCGGTCGGCGCTCGGAGACATCGCTAACCAGTTATAATTCAAAGCGTTTACCTCTCACGGTCGGACAGCCCTGCGCCCCCATGGAAATCATCAGAATAGCAACAGGGGAGTTATCTTCTAGAATCTTCCGTGAAGATTTGACAACGTGGCGACGCCTAAGAATAAAAGAAGACTCGGGCGGAGTAAACGACACACAGTTACGCGCACTCGAGGAAGGACTGAGTTACGCGCACTCGAGGGGGGACAGTTACGCGCGCAGTCGAGGTAGGACGGTCAGTCACTCGGGCACTCATAGGGCGTCAGTCGCAAAGGCAGAGAAACACAGACGTCGTCGAGACAACGGTCGTGACCGCGCAGGAGCCTTGATCATGTATCATTTATTTTGAGTCCGAAGGAGCTTGGGAGAGTAAGGTTGCCGCATCTTATTGTTGATTGTTCGAGGTGTTTTTTTGGGCGTTGATGATCTCGTGAGATAGTCCTCGTTAAATCTGCTCGCTTACGCATCTAGTGCTTGTTTTAAATGCTTGATCGTTTAGAGCTCATGTTTTTGGCCATAATTCACTTATCCCGTCCGAAGGCTGAGGGCGAGTATTGCTCGTAGAGAGCCGCCACGGTGACTCCAAAAGGGGCTGTGGGCTGGCCGTGGGCTGGCCGTTTGTTCGGGTCCATTGTGTTGTTTTGACTCCTGAAGCTCCTAAGGACATATTGTACTTTAATTTTATTCTGAAAACTTGCGGTTGTTTGATTAAAACCCCTCATAGGACCCATCGATCGACGCTCCTAGACAATTAACTTGGAAACCCGCTACCATACACGTTACGAATATTTCACGATAATTTAACGGAAAAACATAGATCATCCATTCAGGTGGCAGCGATAAAATTATACTTCATTTGAAAATAAATGAGACTTCATTTCAATCTACATATTAAAGTGCAAATTAAGTTCAATATATAAAAATCATTCAATAAATTTAGGAAAGTTAAATTACTGATATACTGTTTCGTGCTTGCGGATAACGTACGTATAGTCAACATCTCTAGAGTAACTGAAGTAAGGCTGAATTTTTAATCAAAATAAACTTTTGTATGAATAAAACTTGCCCCCCGAATCTGACGGCATCTACGAGCGTTAATGATTTTTTAAATCTATTCGCACGTTAGAACCAAAGTCCCCTGAATAGCAAACTGTTATAGTGTTATGAGTAAACTTACGGAAACCTAACCACTCTGAATAGGTTGGGCCAAGGTAAGCCTTATGTGGTATATCCTCAACAGTCAAGGAATGTGTGCTAGCTTAGAAAGTTGTGATCAAAATACGGATGGTTTGGGGCGAAAAGTTAGTTGGGAGCAACGACGTGTCTGTATCCAGAGAACTCAAATTAACAAATGTGAAGTTTTACCCTAAATGACGGCGATGCTGATTAAAATGGGTATCTCTAAAACTGATAAAATTGAAGTTTATCCTTCAAGTATTCATAACTTGGGAAAAATATGGCACTGAACGAAATAAACTGGATGACTGCTACGGTAACCTGTTGAAAAGTGTTCTAAATTGTAAAACAAATTTTTGTCTAATTTTGTCTCAAGTATCGGTACAAATTGTACCATAGTGTAAATTTTGCCGTTATGTATAGGTAGAAATATAAAAGCAATCCCTAAAATGAAAACCAACCACGATTTAAGTTCAATTTTGAACACTTCCTTGAAGTATATATTGAATAGTAGATTTCTATTCAAGCGGAAAATTGAAGTACCAAGTGTCACTCAAGAAGCAGTAAATTTTTGTATTGGTTGTTGATCGTTGATCATGGCGCCTAAAGAAGCAACTTCCTTGGCACATAGGAAACTTTATTTTTTCCAAACTTCTTTTATTCAAAGGAACATTTCATGTATTGTTACGTAGTCGCACCAAAGAAATGAAAGTAATCACTGTGCAAGGAAACAATGCCAAATAGTTTTACCAGATGTCTTTAAAATGAGTCCTTCTGCTTCAGAAACATTTTGGAATACAAAGGCGGCATTTTATACTGGTGCAAGTTTGTGCTCGGTGCAAGAGCATCGCTAAAACGCTGCGTACTAGTCATCCCTACCAGGTACCGATAAAAAGCCAAAGGTTACCACGGTTTATCGATTTTCAAACTCATTGTTTATCTCTATTTCAAATGGAAAATTTTTCCAGCAACGTCGTTCTGTTGAGAAACTAAGTGACGGGACGAAAAATTTGACATATTGCGCAATACTTTCGCAATTGCACAGCAATTTTGTAGCTCTACGAATTTCATTACGCAATGCAGGGCGGCCTGACACTCGTCTAGCATCTGTCCGAAGACTGCATACGTGGCAAGAATCATGGAATCTTGCCTCATTCTCCATACTCATCTTATATAGCTTCGTCTGACTTCCGCTCATTTAAAACGCGCTTTGAGCTATTCGTATGCAATAATAGTGTCAAATACACAAACCAATCGAAGCGTTCTCATTACGCAAGAAAATTTTTCACAGATCGCATGGGAAATTTCGAGTTGCTATGTAGAATAACTATTCACCCACAAGATGTCTGTTTGAAACTCTAAATTTCATGTTCATTCTTTAACACGTTGACTCCGAAGCGGGTCATATATGGTATACGCGATCATCTAACCTAACCTAATGTAACCGAAACACTATCATGTATAGATACAAATTTTCGAGTTTTCTTCAAATTTGTGTTCATCAATCAAATAAGCTAGTTCTGATTGGAAAAAAATTAATAGAATAACCAAATTTGTGAAACCAAGATCCTTCATTTTTAAATTCACAGTAGAGACATTTGTCGGCATGTAATTTTACCTCTGGAGAATTGGAGTCAACGTGTTAAAAGAAGCGATATAGTTAGAAAACGTAAATTCACACCCAACGACTAGTTATCGAAAACAAAACTGTCTGAAAAGGTTATTTTGCGGTAATAATTATATTAATAAATAAAATTGAAAGTTCATCCTTCTGATATCGTAAACAGGAACTTGCGTTAAGAAAGAAAGAAAAATCGTTTATTCCGATATCATTCACATACAG
>VOMN01098170.1:0-20602 GCA_014899125.1 Orchestia grillus | reverse complement strand
GCTTGATGACTGTGCGCCTTGGCTTGATGACTGTGCGCCTTGGCTTGATGACTGTGCGCCTTTGGTTCATGACTGTGCACCTTCGCTTGGCGACTGTGCGCCGTCGCTTTTGTATTGCGTGTTTTTGATAGTGTTCATCAACATCATGAGGGTGCGTGGACACAGGGGAAGTTGTGCAAGTTAAACGCAGTATCTGAACTTTTTAGCACGTGCCTATACGCGCTAAAATATTCTGAATGAACGGAGATGAGGTCGGTTGTCCTCGCATTGCGAGTACAAGTTTTCTGCTCCAAAAATCGATCCATCGAGATGTGAATTTTCGTCCGGAATTCGAGCGCCGACTCGGCGTGCCAGAGCGCCGAGGTGGCTTGGAATGGCATAGCGCCGACACGGCTTGGCATGGCATAGTGCCGACGTGGCTTGGCATGGCATAGCGCCGACGTGGCTTGGCATGGCATAGTGCCGACGTGGCTTGGCATGGCATAGTGCCGACGTGGCTTGGCATGGCATAGGGCCGACGTGGCTTGGCATGGCATAGTGCCGACGTGGCTTGGCATGGCATAGTGTCGACGTGGCTTGGCATGTCATATTGCCGATGTGGCTTGGCCAACACGCCGATAACATCAGCTCGCTTATCGGAGCGGCAAATCATGGCCTTAGGGGTCTGGCCCTGAGGGCTGTTGGTAGTTTTCCTTCAATTAATTTTGTTATCTCAGATTTCATCCAAATTTAGGAAGCTTGAAACATTCCGCATCCTTAGTTTCCCCTTGGAAATACCTAAATGACATGAAATACATAAATTTCCCAATTTCTTTGTGTATGGGCTTCAAAAATAAAACTGCATATTCACTTTGCTGTCGTTCTAATCTGCAAACATTCAACATTTCAGGCGAAGGAGAATGACGAACCCTCTAGTAACGTCTTGAAGCATTCAAGTTACATTTTGTCTTGAAAATTAAAAGCTCGAAAGGGTCGAAGTATCTCTGGTGAAAGTTGTTAATGAGCGAGTCCCCTACATTCTGCATCTCAGCTGGACCGAAGGTGGTGCTTTATAAAACTTTGTTAAAAAAATTTCCGCAATTTTGGACCGCTCGTCCTTCCTCAACTGCTTCACTTGGACACACTCCAGCGATCTGCTGGTATTCCGCTCTGCAGCTGCAGCAGCAGCAGCAGCAACAACAGCAACAACAACAGCAACAAAAGTACCTGTCTCTGAATCAGACGTAACAGTAGCAGCAGCTGCAGCAACAGCAGTAGTCTCTGAAGCAAATGTAACATAAACAGCAGTAAACTAAGCAGGCGTAACAACGGCTATAATTGAAGCAGGTGTAAGAGCAGCCGCAGTTATCGAAGCTGAAGTAGTAGCAGCGAGAGTGGTAGACGTAGCAGCAGATGTCATTGGAGCGGAAAGAGAGATAGAAAATAGTTCATTCCGAAATGTCACAAATCAGTGAAGAGGTGAAGAGCACCTCAAGTTAAATGTTGAACAAAAACATCGTGGCATTCTTTGTAGGTACCTGTTCAAGTTAGAACGTTACAGTTTAAAGATAGACTATAAAATGGGAAAAAACATTGAGCTTCTTACCATTTAGACTTACTCAAAGATGAATAGTTTGAATTTGAGATGTGGTTCCTTCAAAACTTGACAGATTTGTATGCTCTTGGGCTTGTATAAAGATCCATTTACGGTGTCGTGTAAGTTTCGCAGCAGTATTGGACCCCCTTGTGTCATTTTAAAGAAAGAAAACATTGCTTATGAGGGAAAGAGAAGATAGCAGGTGTAAGAGCAGTAGCAGAACTGAAGCAGGTATAACAGCAGCAGCAGAACCGCAGCAAGAGTCACAGCAGCAGCAGCAGCAGGGGCAGTAGCTATCTTCAACAGCTATGCCCTAAAGCTCTGTCCATTAGATCGTTTTTCTTCACCACCCTCCGCCGTTGTGTCCTGGACTTTTACCCGGATTCGGTTGCTGTTTCTTTTATTTTTGGCTGAAATTGCGGCACATTTTGCCCCGTAAGGTGACTGGGTGTACCACCCATGCCTAGCTGACCAGAGGCTCCAGGTAAGATCTCTGCCCTGCCATTGAACACTTGCAGTTTAGTTCACCCTAGGCTTTGTATTTCTGAGATAGGCCTCGGTATTTTTCTTCTTTAGATGAAAATGGCGGCTTCAAAGAGAGGAGCATCGTACTTGCACCAAAAGAGAGGCTTTTCTGTTCTTACGCTCTCTAAGTTTGAAATTATCTTTACCTTCATGTGTGGAACGTACTGGTTTTTACTACCAGGTGCTCATTAGTCGTCATTCTTGAATCCACATCGGGAATCGAGCCAGACACAAAGCAAGGTTGCTGGTCTGTGTGCAGACTGTTCTTGTATAGGCTAGGGTGCCAGGAATCTAGCGATATTGAATACTGTGCCATTTTGCTTCAGTTCGATTTCGAGGTAAAATTTCTGCTTCTCCTATACATAATCAAGAATGAATGTCAGGTAAATGTCAGGAAATTATGCTCTCTTTCATTTTACCCACAAACTGTACCTAATGGCATTCTATGTTCTTTGTGCAGGTCTGCTGAAGAACAGACTGTTCCCCCGACGATCAATGCTAGTTGACAATAAGGAGTTGGCGTAAATTGCTAAGCACAGACCGAGTGTGGCGGCAACGTGAAGTCAGAACAGAGACGCAAAACGCCAAAGAAGAAATTGGAATATCATGCCGAAATTATAAGTAAGGGAAACTCATCATAATCCCAACATGCTACATCCCATAAACAGAAAATTGATATAAAAACCCTTGTGATGAATTCAAATAACGAGCTTACTGATGATCGTTCCAAGGCCTCGACTGAATAACAATGATCCAATGAGGTGTCCGTACGTGAAGTGAATTTGTGTGCTCGATTATGGACAGATGATGTGTTTGAAAGCAAGTAATTATCAAGAAGTGTTCGTGCCGTACATACTTAGCAAAGTCACTGACATAAGCATTCATTACATTTGATGCAGAACATCAATCATCCGGGAGGTCTCAATATTTTGTCAGCCTTTTTTTGATGAAATTTACGGTAACTTGATGAAGTCGGGTCCGTTCTGCTCAACTTTCTCATGCGTACCAGGAATTTGATCTTGATTGATGACAGCTTGCTGTACCTTTTAACCCGTTCGATTCTTTGGCACTGAACGAAGTTGCCAGCAAAAACAGTCAACGGTTCAGTGAACTTCCAGCAGCGGCCTCCCCACATGATGAGGCTCTCTGAAATGGGCTTGATGAGCATTGGTTTCGACCTTCGACTGAGTAGACGTTCCCGCTGTCGTGTTCAGAAATAGTGAAATTTTGGGTCAGTCTTTAGCTAGAAGCATCAAGGTGGTACCTTGAGAGTGAAAAAAAAATTAGTTAAAAAACGCCCTGTTCCACGCATGGTATCATTTCTTGCACTATTTTACTTGTCGCTCCTGTGCTACCATGGACTATGTCGACATAGATGAATTCAGTCGTATCTTAAGGTGACGAACTTAAGATGCAGATAACTAACGCGATTATCTGGACGATATGCATTAGCATCATCGTCTTTATTTGTATCTTGTGGGTGATCATTTGCTACATCGGAGTGTGCAGACTCAAGAAAAGAAATAAAAAGAAGTTGTTGCCTGTGTACGGTGCTAATGGTTATGGTGGTGCGTACACTAACGGCTACGTTGGCACCTTCACTGGTACAGCTATTAAGAACTACCCCCATGGGATAGTCAACGGATACCCTTATCCGAAGCTCAACGCCCAGCTCAGCGGTTACCTGAACAGTTACCTCAACGGTTACCCCGGGCGGCCTGTGAAGTATCCAGGCAGTGGGTATTCATCCTCGCACAGTAATGGAGGTGAGTACTGATGATTCTATTTTGTCTGATGAATGTGTTTTTATTGAGGGTTTGCATGAAACCGAAGCCAGAAGTAGCTTTCTGTGGTAAAGTTTTTAACGAAACTGAATTTCTGTGCCCGAACGGCGGCACCCCAGTGTGGCTCGGGCGTGCAGGCCCAAACATCTCCAAGGTATCCATGTCGGACTCAATCTGCGAGGTATGTAAAGTTACTGTGTCTTGTTTGCTGCTGGGTTGTGTAAAATTGAATAGAAATGTCCAAATTTTTCGAAATGCCGTCCGTGCTGATTGTCTATCGAGAGGGAGCTTGTGAGTCAACGATTGTGATTTGATTAAAACTATGTGGAATTAAGAGTATAAGTATTTTAAACATCGGCTCGTTTCAGTGACAGGTCACTGATATATGTTGTTCGAATGAGAATTCCGACCCTTTGTTTTTATAGCTCACTGTTGCATCTATTACATCTATGTTTCTCTGAAACTCATTTCAAGTTATTCACGTACAGCATACAGCCGCCATGCAAGCGTCTATCAGGGAGGTTCGGGCAGCTACACGCTCTCTAATTTAGTCTCCATGCACAATTCAGTATTCATGCATCACGCAAAGCGGAGTCAAACAAAGCAAATTTGGCGTTCCGGAAAATTCGGAAAATTATTCCACCGGCTTCGTGCGCGCGCTTGGACGACTGCATGTGTGACTTGGCACCTTCTTTCTATGGGAAAATGATCTCAATTAGAAAGTGGCGCTATTCATACACTCGCAAAACATCTTCTGTTCCTGAGAGCGCTGCGAAAGAAAACCAGATTCACCGGGTAGCATAACATGGCAGCGCTGCCTCACTTCCTCATGCGTTAACTCAGAGAGCATAGCGGGGTAAGTTTTCCGAGGGAAATTGTCGAAGATAAAATTCTGCGTTCCTTCGGTAAAATTCTACCTTCGAATTTTGTTTCGATTCGAGGTTTAGGAAGAGTTACTCGCTCTCAAAGTTGCGGCAGTGAAATTGGCGAGAGCGATGTGGGGCTTCCTGCATCGTGAACAGTGGATGGGATTTATTTACAGGGGACACGATGGCTGACACTTGCTGCAACCTGCTACAAGCTGGCAGGTATTTACTACAACTACATGTATACTGACTGACATTTGTTGCAACTGCCTGCACACGGGCTGACCATTGATTCATCTTTATATCTACTGCCTAACATGTGGGGCAATTTTCTGCTAACTGACTGATATGTACTGTAACTTTTTGCCAACAGAAGGACATATGGTGTAACATTTTGCCTACTGATCCATATTTGACGCAACTTACTTCATACTGCCTGGAAGTGGCAGCAACTCACTGCATACTGCCTGGAACTTGCAGCAACTCACTGCATACTGCCTGGCACTTGCAGGAACTCGCTGTATAATGGCTGATATTTGCTGCAACGTGCCGCATTCTGGCTGATAATTGCATCAAAGTTCAACCTAACTTTTTTTTATTTTTATTCGCCATGAGAACGATAAGCCACAGAAGAGTCATGACGGCCGATGCCTCGTCCTCCCAAACAAAAGGATATTGATGTTCTCCGCGAATACTTGCCACGGCTTCGAGATGTCTGGTACGCCTTGCATCTGTTGCGCTGCTGGAGAGCGATGGGGCCTTAGATAGAGGGAGTGGACTGGGAGGAGAAGAGGAGAAGGGGGAGAAGAGAACTGGGGAGAAGAAGAGGGCAGGTAGAGGGAAATAGACTAGGATATAAAGGGGGTGAGGAGGGGCAGGAACTGGATGGGAAGAAAGAGGGGGGTGATGAGGAGGTTCGAGAGGTAGAAATAGGGTAGGAGGAAAACAGTATAGATAAAGGCCAGAAGAATGGATTGGAAGAAGGGGCTGAGAAGAGATAAGAATGGATTAGCAGGAAGAAGAGGGTAGAAATAGAATGGGCGAGAGAAAGAGATCAAGGGAGCGCGAAGGATACGACATCATAAGGATGGGCAAACAATGGTGCCGAAAAAGGAGAGGGCGGTTTTTAATGAGAACATCATCAGCATGGCTGGAGAAAGCAGAGTAATAGTTGTAGGGAAGTTATGTCCAGCGTATAATGTGGAGGTAATTACGGTAGAATGATATAATGTACATGTAATTACCAGTGCTGTACAAATTACTATTAATGAACATCCGCGCCGCTGTGAAACTTACTCTCTCCTCCGCGTCATCTTGTGAGAAGTGCCATGTGCGCTCCGGTGTCTGTACTTAGGACGATTAGTTCATTCAGACTTGAAATGATTTGTAGCTCTTGTTGATAGCATAGATTTCTCCAATCATTTAGGCACCGTAATAGTCCTCATTAGTATGCCTGTACCTCAATTAAGTATGGTTAAATCAAGAAGGATTAATTTGACTAAAGTTTAAATTATTCTTCGATTTAAGAACCATAGAAGTGTAATGAATATACTTCTGTTTGCGTAGCTGTGTACGTTTGTGCGATGGAACATTTTCCTGCAAGCACCTCCAGACTTGCGGAATAGTTTTTAAATCTTTTGTGTGTACGAATAAAAATGTATCTAAAATATACATGCGTTAGGTTAGCAGACAGACCCGTTGCGCCTCCTGGTTATTAGGAGCTGCTGATGAATTGACTTCCTCTCAGAAAGAAATTCCGAGCGGCAAAGTGCTCAATTAATTACGGAAATTGTGAAGCTTTTTGTCCGTCTCCAGGTGGTCTCCTGTGCTATGTTGGCGGCGCGTACAGAGTTTCTGTGGCGCTTAATTAACCTTTCAACGCCCTGGGGGACCACATGGTCTCTTCCGTGACGCTGCAGCTAGGTTACCATCGAAAGCTTCACGTAACTTCAGGGCTCATGTATCAGGTTGTAACGGAAGTTCTGTTCGTTTTTGAGTTAGAATTTTAGGGATGATTACGTGAATTTAACTTATAAGTGGTGTATGTGTAGCCATCTACATAGCTAAAATAATATTTCTGCTTTCAAATTTTGTGATAGTTATTATAATAGATAAATGTTATTGACCTAAAAGTAAATTTCGAGTAAAGATCGCATGAAGCATATTTTACTGTATGAATTTCTGAAGGGTGATGAAGCAGTTTTAGCAGCAAGGTCTTTCAAAGACACTTATGGAAATGATGTGGTGAACAAAAAGACCTATTAAAGATGGGTTTCACGTTTCAAAAAGGATGACTTTAGCCTGAAAGATAAACCAAGAGAAGGACTCTTCAAAATTCTCAATTCTGACGAATTACAGGCTGTCATTGATGAAAACCCAGCCAATATAACTAGAGAACTGCTTTAAATGGCTTAGCTGCTTTAGATGTTATTGTTTGATTGCCTCCTAACTGCTCATAATGAACAATTTTCTTCATGTCCGACCCCACACATCAAATTTTTTTTTCACATCCAGTCCACTTTGAGGCTGTGGAATAGGTTTTGAACTACGACTGAGCCAGTCGCTGCTTTCGGTGCTTAAAGTTATTGTAGAGCATCTTTTTTTCATCCCCAGTAATGATTATGTCTAAAAAATATGTTTGAAGTTGACGAGAACGGAGTGAGACACAGCAGTTCACACGCTGTTGATGATTTTTTTCTGAAAGATCGTGTGGGACCCATTTTTCAGCCTTGGAGACTTTACCAAGCATCATCATTTGACGATATATGGTAATATGGCTCACATTAAACTCCTTGTTTAATACTCTAGTTGTCCTGGTCGGGTTTTCATCAAAGACGTCCTGCAATTTCTCAGAATTGTGTGCTCTTTGGAGCGTCTTTTTTCTGGTTCGTCCTACAGACTGAAGTCGCTCTTTTTGAAACGTGAAAACCATCTTCTAAAGGTCTTTTCATTTACTACGTCATTTCCATAAGTGTCATTGAGCGATCTTACGGCTGAAATTGCTGTATTGCCCTCTAAAATTTGTACAACAAGTATGCCTAATGTGTTCTTTACTTAATGCGTGCATTTGGGGAATTAATTGTTATTTATTATAATAATTATTGTAAAATCTGAAAAAAGAAGAAATATTATTTTAGTGATTTAGATGGCTACACGTGTGCCACTTATAAGTTAAATTGGTGCAATCATGCCCTAGAATTAGAGCTCAAAAAACTGACAGAACTTTCGTGACAACCTGAGACACAAGGCTGCAGCTAATTTTTCCAACAAAGCTAAATGTAGCCTCAGTGTGAGTATAATTCGATCACTAAATGTTTAAACGTAGCAACAAAACAACAACAACACCTTGACTAAATATGGACGAGTAGCTAATTTGACCTGGTTTTTAAAAGATCAATATGCATGTATATTCACCGCCTGGAATGAGCTTAGAGCAACGGACAAGTGGAGCTGCGGTTGACCACCTGCCTGTTCTGAACTGCTGACGGCCGCGTTGTCAGTCTTTTAGGTCTCTGTCCCCAATGTCGCGGTAATTAGGGCCATCTTCCCGCAATCTCCTAGTTTTTTCGATGCTGGTTTGGCTATGTATTTCTGGAGAAAGTGGCCATTTCTGCAGACATGATGGTGAACGGATCTCACGTCAGAGATCTTACGTGTAACTTGTACTTTCAGTCCGTGCCTATTTGGTATCCTTTAGGACTCTCAATCAATTCTCTGCCGCACAAAAGCTCCTATGATACAATATGCAGTTTTGTATAGCATCATATTTGAACGCAATTCCCGTCTCCTATAACACCATACATTCCATCACCTATACCACCCCACATAAATACTCCACACATTCCTCGGCTGTTGCAAGGGACACGTGTTTTCCTGGGGCTGGAATGGAGGCTGGAATTGAGGCTGGAATTGAAACAATTATACCCAGCCTCGCTGTCAGGACCTCATCGATTGCCCAAACGGCTGTCGAACAACAAACACACGTGATACAAGTTTTACACTGCTGGAAACGTCACACGGGATACAAGTTTTACACTGCCGAAAACGTCACACGTGATACAAGTTTTACACTGCCGAAAACGTCACACGTGATACAAGTTTTACACTGCCGAAAACGTCACTCGTGATACAAGTTTTACACTGCCGGAAACGAAGAGGCTTCTTAGGCACGGAAGTTTTATAAACAGCTCCGCTACAGAGAAGTACAACTCGAAGAAACAAATGGTGAAACTGTTAGGAAAGTATCACAAATGGTGCGGACTATGTTTGCTTTACAATAGGTAAATCCTTGTGGAATTCATAACTAAAATGACATTCACGAACGATCAGTAGTGAATTAACGTGAATAGTTACAAAGTTCAGGAATTCAACACCAATATTAGTTTCCCGTAGTTAACACCCTGTTGAGCTCACCTGTAAACTGTAAACATGATACCAACGTATGACCGTCATTTGCGACCAGCGGAGCCGTGCCATCAGAAATGACGGTAAATCTGACGTGAAATAATGTTATTTTCTGTGTCACTGATACGGACGGACTTCTCTGACGCAGTCTCGCTGATTAAGAATATGGACCTGGGAATTTTCTGTCTAATTCCTACAGTACGTAGATAAATAGTTAATACGTTGACTCCGATTCTCTACACAGGTATAATTACATGCCGTCAAATATCTCTACTGTGAATTTAAAAATGACGGATTTTGGTTTCACAAATTTGGTTACTCTATTAATTTTCTTTCTAATCAGAACTAGCTTATTCAATCGATGAACACAAATTTGAAGAAAACTCGAAAATTTGTATTTATACATGATAGTGCTTTGGTTACATTAGGTTAGGTTAGATGATAGCGTGTTCCATATATGAACCCCTTATAGTCAACGTGTTAATGCACAAAAAACAAGCGTGCGGACGAATATGTAGACTTAGCGTATTATCATATGTACGTAGTACTATAGTACAATACGGTATTATAGTTACCGTAGAAAATTGCTATGGGAAACGGTTTCGCGAGATCTTTCGAGTTCTGATGCAAGGAGAGTACATAGTTTTCAAATTTTGTTTTACTAAAGCATTCAACTGGACAGATCTAGTATCTGATCATGTTTTTTTAATAGTTTGTTTCCCAAACAGGACGTTTACCAAATACTACTCTTTCATGATGAATAAAATTCTTGACTATATGTGCTATTGGTGTACCAGCACCAAAAATTCGATGCAATTCCTCAGAGAATTGGGGACTGTTATAAATACCGTTGCACGGTTTTCAAATACTTTTTCTTTATAATTGTTTTATTCTTGAATTCTTCAGTGAAGATAACGAAATGCTGTAGCAGATGCGCTGAGCAATTATCTCTCATGTTCTCATGCAAATTGTTGAAGAAAATTTTAATAATGTCTGAGAACGAGTATAGATTTACTAAAGTGAAACCGAATTTTCTTCTATCTAATCCTGAAGCGTGTGATGGAGGGACGGACGACCGGACAGGGTTCATATTCCATGTTTCTGGGTTAAATCACAGACTTATCCCTGATTTTTATTTTTATTCTTGCCGAGCTTTCGACGATATGCACGAAACTCATTTTAGAGGTCGAGAAATTTTCGATGATCGGAGTTATGATGGCCTAATATGTATCCGATATGCTGCAGGCTTATTTTCACTCATATTTGGTCTGTTTAGCCGAAATAATTTCATAATAAAGAATTTACGATTTGTTTGTATACGTCTGATATCGGTTAAAACCGTTTAAATTTGTCCCTGAGAAACTGGATTCCAAAAATCTTTGTTTGGTCAATTTGCATACGGGTAAAATATTACATAGTATGCCTAGTATTCCATGTACACTATTGTAGTACATAGTACACAGATAAATAATGACATGCATTGCATCCCAAAACCCAAGGCCACGCTCCAGGTTCGCCCAACACTCGCCATTCGAGGGCATCATTCGCACGTCGTCGAACGCCCGCCGCGCTCCCGATCTTCCCTCGTGGGAAACGCCGCTCGTAATAAGGGCTCTCCTCGCGCACGGCATCGCAGAAATGACTTGAGCTCAAGGTGAACACGGTCTCGAGTGGCAGGCACTTTTAGTTTCACCAGCCAGTGCCACCTGGGGTGACAGACGGGTAGTTTTTGGTGACGTATCGTCTCCTTCGCAGGCCTGCCATTTTTGGGCGCGAAATGTTATTGTTAGCGACGGTATTTTCAGTCTCTGTGTGCTGCGGGCGACAGCCGCGTTTGGGCTGCGTGCGGTCGCTTTGCGTATTTGAGGGCGAGGGGCGTTATTACGGTTGTTGTTTTTTGCTTGTGGTTAGATTTGCGATGCGAACGATTGGTAATGTTCTAGACTCGTACATTTTGATATTGTATCTTGCTAACGGTTAGTAATTTGAATTAGTAGCAGGTTCTTGAGGTTCTAGGCAAGTCTAGATTTTCTAGACTCGCACACTTTGATATTCTTAAGTCATGACAATTGGTCGTTTGAGTTGGTATATAACAGTTAGTATGCTGGTTTCCTACGGTTTGGTATTCAACATTGGCGAGAGTTGTCAATCTATCTATACATTATACTAAAACTCTGATCATCTTATTATCTTGCTTGTGACCGTGCGCACTCTTCAGTAATAACTTAGAGCAGAAATTTAAAACTCGTCTCTCAGTAGTTAAATAAGGGTTTTTCCATCGTATCATAGCTACGGTTTATTGGGACTAAAGTGAATGAATTATTTTCTTTGACTTTGGATATTTGTTAGGAAATAAAAAAGCTCGAACGGGACTTTGAAACAGTGACCCAATGGGTTACGGCTGGCCTATTCCGTTATAAAATTGCTAAGGTTTGTATTCTAGCCTCCTAAAGTTCAGTTGTCTAAATTGATAACAATTGGTGTCCTACATTCTTACAATTTATTTACTTTGTTTGAGAGGAGCTATTCTCATTGCCATTCAATAGACCGTTGGTGTTTGATTCGTCCCTTTTCTTCATCGCCATAAGTGGTTGAATTGAATGCCTTTAGAAATCCTTTTTCTCTCCCTCTCTTGTGACGCCAACGCTCGTGGCGTCACAACTAACACTTTTTGTTCGTAAAAATCCTGGTATTTTGAGAAGGTTACACGAAAGAACTATGAAAAACTGTAAATGGGACCAGCAAAGCCGTCGCTTGTTATTTTCGTTAAAGCGCCGTTCTTTCACTGAAAAATAATTCATGCAGAAACTAACAAAGAATGAATTTCACTGCCTTGAACCATGTTAGAATCTTAACGCCAGTTAGGTACAAAATATTCGTATTCTCTACAATGCCACGCGTAAAATTTGCCACCACTGATCGATTTTCCGGTGTGCATTACAGGCAAACCGACGTAGCGCTCATCCAAACGCAAGCAATTCTTCCGAGTTCAAATTCTATCAAATCGTCGTAAATATTCACGCAGCTGCAGTCGCTGGAACGGTTAGACGCTTTCCGTGAAGGTTGTGACCGGCGTTGACTCAATTTACGATGATGCGAAGCACTTGGACTTTTACAAATGACCCTTATTTTATTTTACATAACGGTATCCACACTACGGGGCCTTCTCAGGATTTCTTGTTTGAGAGATGGTGAAACCGCTCCTTATTTCGAGTGTCTCAAAATAGACTTCTATTTGGGTTCTGATATGCAATACAGTGAAATTGTGATGTTTCTCTCTTTTTTTATAAAATAAATACTTTCGTTCAACTCTCGATAAAAACTGTTGTGCGATATTTTTCTGAAGACCCTTCAATTTATTAGTTCACTGAAAATGAGCAAAATCTGACTTTGCCTCTCAAACGTTGACATGCGCAGCAGGGAAAAGTCGAACATCACATGCCTTGAACGTGCCACGTATGTTAGTAAACTACACACGCGTAGTCAATTCTTGTGTGTCAAACCTGTCACGTTTATGTCGAACTACGCTCGTACGGAAACGTTTCGTCACCAACACCAGCCAAGCGCCGCAGTCGCGTGCGTTGAGCGCCATTGTTTTGGTCACACATGTACAAGACAATGCTGCACGGTCGCCTTAGAATAACCCTACTCTTCTTACCCCATTCTTCCTCATGCTTTTGATATGCTTCTTCTGGGCAGCCGTCGGCACTCGTGGGACCGAACGTCTCCATCGAGCCATCGCGACTCATCTTCCGATGTCTTAATTTTCGTTTACCCATTTCAGTAGTGAGCTTGTTCGTACAGGGTGGCGGATAAGTAACGCACCCTTTTAAAAATTAATAAAAAAAGTATGAAAGGTAAAGAGATTTGAATAATTGCAAACGATAGAATAACTATTAAAGTTTATTTACATGTTGTATCATGTCTACCGATACCCGATACTTTTTCTTTATTAATTTTTTAAAAGGGGTTACTTATGCGCCACCCTGTATTTCTCAATCGCTCAGCTATACCTTTTTCGTCCGCTTCAATGGCACACATTTTCAGTTTTTATGTGTTTTGCTAATCATGCATCCCCCATTTTATTTCTCGTTTCGATCGGCTTTTCATTGTTGTCGTTCCACTTCATTAATTGCAATTCCTCTTCTTTTTCAGTCGCTTTAGCAACTTTCCCTTTCATTGCTCAAGCGTACATACAAACTATTTGCTTGGGTGATCATTACGATTCATTAACCGCCACGTAAAATCGGTTACGTCTGGCATGGCGGATGATTGATTGAGATTGATGGGTCATGTCGATTTTGCGACACAACTGAAGGTAGTCTGTGCCTGCAATCAACCCTTCACGTTGCGCAAGCACGTCGTTCCTTCTTATTTCCAAATACACCGTAGTTTTAGTAATGAATATTCTGTACATAAATGAACACAGGTTCAAGTAATTATGAATATTCTTTAGTAATTATGAAGAATGAACATTCTCTCTGCAGGTTCAAGAAAAGACGTCTTCTAATCGCTACGAATAAACAACATGGGGGAAGAAAATGCTCCAATTTTTATCTTTTGATCGATGATTCTGAGATGAAGTCTCTACAACTCGTTCAGTCCAGAAGGACACACAGCGCTCGAGTGGGACCACACAGGGCACAGGCTGTAAACCGTAGCCAAATTCATCGCAAATTCGCTGTATTAGAGACCCATTCTAATTTTTCCGGGCACAGTCGACAATACTGTATAATGAACCATCCGGCGCCGATACCTAAACATGGGCGGCCAAAATTATGGATAACTACACCTACCGTCACCAGTTGGGTCACTATTGTAAAGTCCCGTTTGAGCATCTAATGATTCTTCTTTATTTTGTAACAAATATGAAAAGTCAAAGAAAATATTTCATTCACTGTTGTCTCAATGAACCGTAACCAGGATACCAAAAAAAATCAAAACTAACGAGTTTTGAATTTCTGCCCTATGTTATTACTAAGTAGTGTGCACGGTCACAAAAAAGAAAGCTAGCAAAATGATCAGAGTTTTAAAATTATGTAGATTATAGATGACCCAACATAAAAACTATGTAGACTGGGGCACAGCGGCAAGCAACAGTGGTATCGTTAACATTCATTGCATCATTCTCATTAGGAGCATCATTAGAACTTGCCATCTTGTGATAAGTTGTCGTGACGTTGACATTTTTCTTATCGATGGTAATCGAAGTTTTTTGTTTGTTAATTGCCAATGATATCTTGGATGACTTATGAAGTCATTACAGTAAGCGTATCATTAGAATTGATCGTCTCAGTGTCGATCAATATGTGAGTAACATGAATCGTTTGTATCCTTGGAATCTAGCCTTTGTGTAATCAACATTTTGTTACTACTCCCGGCAGCGTGGCTGCTAGCTCGAGCATATATGAAACTTAACTTTTTAATGTTGAACAAAATATCAAACGATAAATTGAAAAAAACGCTCTTAAATTTGACCGAAAATAAAAACATCTTTTGTCTCAATAGAGAACATTTTCAAGAGGTGCATGGGTCTTCTTCTTTCATCAATCTGAAAACCTGCAAACTCCCTTCGTGGAGAAACTCATACTTAACCATTTGCCCTTGATTATGGGCGCGTAGAAACCCACAAAATTTTCAAATCATTTTTGCTACCTGTAAGTTGGATAACTCCCTTATGGTACCTATCATTGGCATTCCTTTATCGCTGCCCTCAAACGAGTAGCACGAGTAACAACATTTCGCTCGCATCACCAGCCATAACACGCGTGGGCGTCAGCGTTGCCTTCGTGATGATCATTTACAGCAGTGGAGGGAGCGCTGCCAGGCCTGGCGTCGCGACAACGGCCTGGACTTTCTTTCTTTGACTCGTGTGGCCCTCAGGGGACTGGGGTGCGTAAGTGCTTGAGGGTGTGGGTCGTTGGTGCATAAGTGCTTTTGGGTGAGGGTCGTTGGTGCGTGAGTGCTGTTAGGTGATGGTCGTTGGTGCATAAGTGCTTTTGGGTGATGGTCGTTGGTGCGTGAGTGGGTGCTTGAGGGTGATGGTCGTTGGTGCATAAGTGCTTTTGGGTGAGGGTCGTTGGTGCGTGAGTGGGTGCTGTTGGGTGAGGGTCGTTGGTGCGTGAGTGGGTGCTGTTGGGTGAGGGTCATTGGTATGTGAGTGGGTGCTTTTGAGTGGGGGTCATTGGCATATGAGTGGGTGTTTTTGGGTGAGGGTCATTAGCATGTGAGTGGGTGCTTTTGGGTGAGGGTCTTTGGTGCGTGAGTGGGTGCTTTTGGGTGGGGTTTATTAGTATGTGAGTGGGGGCACAACAATTGAATAGAAAAACAAAGGGTATATGATTATAGAGTTCTAAGTTTTTTATATTTTTATTTCATTTTATGTTATTGAAATTTTTATTATATAGTGGTGGGTGTATCGTAAATACTGAGGGCTGTGGGATGTTCACAAATATGAAGCTTTTGGAAAACATAAGAAATAGAGGACTTTAGGAAACGTGGGGTACATGGGAAATAAGGGACTTACGGGAAACATGGGGTACACGGGAAATAAGGGACTTACAGGAAACATGGGATACACGGGAAATAAGGGACTTACAGCAAACATGGAATACACGGGAAATAAGGGACTTACGGGAAACACGTGGCACCGGAAATAAGGGACTTACGGGAAACATGGGATACACGGGAAATAAGGGACTTACGGGAAACACGTGGCACGGGAAAAAGGAGGAGCGATGGAAAGTATGGGGAAACTTGGAAAATACAGGAAACCTGGGAAGTGCGGCATGTACCGTATGTGAAATATGGCAAAAACGGGAACTGTTAGATATACGAAATCATCTGAATTCATTGCAGTATGAGAAATTAGAAATGTTTTATGTATTCCAAATGCGGAAGTATGTGTTATGCGAGAAATGTGGGAAATATC
This sequence comes from Orchestia grillus, assembly GCA_014899125.1. NCBI lineage: Eukaryota > Metazoa > Arthropoda > Malacostraca > Amphipoda > Talitridae > Orchestia > Orchestia grillus. Next base: position 4,516 of record VOMN01098170.1, on the reverse strand, counting down.
TCAAGTGTGTGTGAAATGAAGAAATCGGGTAAAATATGGTATTTTTTATAAAATTTTTGAATCACCTGAAATACGGGAGACACATGAAATATTTTAACCACACGAAATACGGGTATCGTATGAAATACGGGAATTATATGAAATTCGGAAATCATGTGAATTTTGGGAATTATATGAAATACGAGAATCATATGAAATACGGGAATCAAATGAAATACGAGTATCGTATGAAATACGGGAATCATTTGAAATATAGGCACTACATGAAATATGGGAACCCCATGAAACATGTGGATTGAAATATGGGAACCCTATAAAATATGGGAAGCATGGGAAGTGAGGGACTCCCTGCAGCGTTACCACCTAATTGTGAGAACACCGCCACGTCGGCAGGAGCTTCGTCTTATCGTCGCGTCGGGGTCAAGGCAGCGCTAGTGTGTGCAGTGCTGCACGGTCTGCACAGTTGCTGCACGGTCTGCTCAGTTGCTGCACTGTCTGCTCAGTTGCTGCACTGTCTGTACAACTGATGTATTGCCTTGGTTATTTGACTAGCTCTCAATTCTGTGTAATGCAAGAAAAGACCATGGAAATAACACTTAGAACATGGGGCAATGTTTAGAGCAATGAGACATTGAGGAAGTTGTTGAATAAGTTCATATGTAATGCGTGCAATTTTTTAAGAATGAGAATTAGACTGAGTAATCTGCTAACATGTTTATGCCACTTTTGAAACAACGAATGTTGAATAATTGAGTACGTAATGTTTATGCTACATGAATGCAATGTTTAAGGATAAGAAGAAGTGCTAAAGTGCTTTCAAACACTTCTTTATATTTAAAAAATTACATTTCTTACAAACTGCTCAATCTCGCATACAGTGTTGGAAGAATTATATATTGAATAATTGAATAGGTTGTAAAATACGGGGATAATATTTAAGGGATGAGACTTTGAATTGTTGAATACTTTGATAATTAAATGCAGTATTTTAAAAATAAAATATCGAAGTGCTGTACGGAAATAGTGTTTAAAAATGATACTTTGAATACTTAATTAAGCTCGTGTTACTTTGGGCCAGAGCTTGAATCAATGAAAGATTGCATGAGTGACCTGCAAATGACTGGTGCTTCCAGTCTGAGGAGTCCTCTGTCTGGAGCACCTGGTGCAGGGCACGCCCGTATCCTCTGTCTGGAGCACCTGGTGCAGGGCACGCTCGTATCCTCTGTCTCGAGCACCTAGTGCAGGGCACGTCCGTATCCTCTGTCTGGAGCACCTAGTGCAGGGCACGTCCGTATCCTCTGTCTGGAGCACCTAGTGCAGGGCACGCCCATACCTGCGTCGGTAGAGAAGCAGTACTCCTGAAGGGGGAGAGTGGAGGAGGGTTGCCTTCCGGCATCCCCTGGGGCCACTCGCAGCACATCTCCTGAGAATTAAGCAGCTACCGTGGAATTATCGTCGACATGAGTCAGGGTACTGTTATTAAGTTATTATCATTGGGTAAAATAATGAGTTCTACTCGAATATGGAAAGTAATTTTTGGACAATATTTGTACGTACATGCATGATTTATGGAAAAATTGCGAGTTTCAGAACTGTTCGTGCGATTACTGAATTATTATTCTCAATTGAGTGTTCATGAGGAACAAGCTATACTATTTTTAGTGATCTACGCGTATATGTTCTAATTTAACGTTCACTTTGGTTGTGCAAGGGAACAGAAAAAATAAGAATAGAGTTTTTATTATTCATCATATCTACGGAATTATGTATTTCTGTACTCATTTACTGAGTACGCCAAGATAGAATAGAATGACAAAATAACGAAGACTTTTAATGCAGGCTGCGGGCAAACATGGTTTCCTCCGTTCTTCATACCCTTCAATGAGACGTCTGTCAACTGCTGATGTCCATTGTGTTATCTCAGATGGTTTAATCAATGGTTTAGCACTGTGAATTGCTTTCCACAGGACTTCTAAGCTTGAATATTGCTTGCCATTACCATAAATCCTCCTCCTGACAATGGACCATAAGTTTTCTATGTGATTCAAACCGTGACTGTTTGAAACGCTATTAAATTCTGACCTTTTAACCCGTCGCCTAACAGTCATTTGGTTGTGCTCTTTGATCTGTGCGCTGGTGCACTATCCTGTTGGAATATCCAAGACCTTCTTTCATAATAGGGTGATCATCATGTCAGAGAAGAAAAGCGTCCTCCGAGAGCTTACGCCATAAGTTCGAATTCAGTTTCAATTCTACTATTAGTTTGAGGAGGCCAATTAGCTCATCTGCTTGGGTACCTGCCAAAAATATGATCCCTCACCCCCGCTTTGTTATCGACAAATTTTCTCTCTAGCCCAACGACCATTTAACAGCCAACCAGATGACCATTCAGCAGACCCATCGAGCGTTGCTCGGGACTCATCAGCAAAATTATATTACTGACATTGACCTTCTTGTAATTCTGTGCCAATTAAACTCTTTTGTTTCTGTATGCTTGGCTCAATAGAAGCCTTTTTATGGGACTCCTCACTTTGCCAAGGGCATTGAGAATAACACACCTGGTGGTTTTTATCAACTTGTGGTGCACACGCTGCTTCAAAAATATTCTTGCTGGTAGAATGAGGAGCTTTGGAAGTTTCAAACTTTATTTAAAAAATATCCCTTCTTTCGTAAATGGCATATTCCTTGGGTCTTTCTACACGGTTTACCAGAAACTATAAATGATTTGATAGTACGGTGATCACGAGGGAGCTTTTTGGATATATATATATATATATATGCATATATATATATAGTGTTACATACTAGTTCCAAACATGGAAGTAATTTTTACACGATCTTCAGTAACGTCAAATTTCTTACATATTTTTAGTATTTATAGGGATTTTGCATAATCTAACGGAACAGCTGAAGTACTAAAATGTAATCAACTTAAAAGAACACAAGAATTATGACTACAATTATTTTGGTGAACATACAATATCCAGCATTGTTGCCAATATCCTTAGAATGAATTATACTTTTTATGACACAAAGTTTTCATGTAATATTGCACAAAACCTGAAAGCTCAAAAGTTATTTAAAAATCTGCATAATCAAGAAGAACACAATATATGTGATACGTAAGTCAGCTCGAATCAACAGTATCTATGGAAGATGTATTTGTATTTATTGATGTTGGCGTACATGTGACATGTTGATCATGTTAATAATGAGGGTTATTTTAGTGCTGATCATATCAATAACAAAAGTTCCACTAATCCTAGTCGCATTAATAATAGAAGATACTGTAGTTTTCATGTCTACTATAAAAGTTACTTTAAACTTGGTCAGTTATTTTAATCCTGATAATATATATTTTCAGGGTAACATTTTTATGGTGATTGCCCCTGACAGGCTATACTGTCAAATACGAACGTGGGCTGCTTATGAGTCAGATCTCTGAACTACCAGTAATAGTTTCCTGAAAAACCTACAGAATGGTTGAATATCAACCGTAGGTCCGAGGTGCAACAGGTTTTCCTTCTCAGAAACCTTGCTGCATTGAGGCACTCCACCATTGCTAAATAAACACAATTATGAAGCACAAGAATACGTGCCATGCAACCTGACGTCTTCAGTGTTGTCTCAGTTGAGAAACGGACGATGGTCGTTCCGGTCGAAATAGGTAGATCCTAAGAAGCATTATTTTCCATAACACAACTGTATGGCTTTGTAGAAGTTCTCGTTGCGTGAACGACACGCACGTCCACATTGCCGCAAAAAATCGTGAGTTTTCCTTGCACAACCCGACGAGTTTTTCAAGGCGCACTGGACGGAACAGCCTCAACAAAAGCCCTTGCAGAAGGCGAGTTGGGTCACCCTTTTCTTCGCGCCCACCGCGGCATGCTGCTGGTCGCTCCTTCCATCCCTGCGGAACTTTGTCTTGAGCGGTCCGCTGGAGACACTGACTCGGCTCCCCGTTGCGCGTAGAAGTTGAATTAAAGAGGGATCCCGTTACGTCACGCAGTGCGTGTGTGTGTGCGTATTATACGTGTGTGTGTGTGTAGCTTACACAACGTAGTTTTACGTCATTACTGACGTCTGTTGTTTTCTAGTTTTCTGTAATTTTCTGCGTCGGTGGCTTACGCTCATGAAGCTACGCTCGTTCCTTTGAATCCCGCAGCTTCCGGCGTCCCCAGCGGAGGGGGGGATGAAGGCGATAGCGTAAATGAAGTTTTGTCTTCAATTTGTATTGTTGCTTTCAGAATTAGAATGTGTGTGTACACAAGTGCATAAAATGTGGACGAATTTTTACGCCCTATTTCATAAGCGAGTTGGGGGTTTTAAGATTTAAAACAAAGCTTTCCATTACAATGAGAGAGGCTCTTGCCCTCATTGATGAGGGACTTGTCCCCACTGAAGAGGGGCTTGTACCCACTGCAGAGGGAGGGGCTTGTCCCCACTGCAGAGGGGCTTGTCCCTACTGAAGAGTGTCTTGTCCCCACTGAAGAGGGTCTTGTCCCCACTGAAGAGG
>VOMN01098162.1:0-30009 GCA_014899125.1 Orchestia grillus | reverse complement strand
TGTACCGTGTTGTTGCATTGTGTTGTGGCGTTGTGATGTGGCGTTGTGCTGTGTTGTGGCGTTGTGCCATGCTGTTGCATTGCGTTGTTGCGTTGTGCAGTGACGTTGTGCTGTGTTGTAGCGTCGTGTTGTGTCGTGTCAGTACAGAGTTTCGGGGTCGGATTACTTAATCACGTGAGCTATCCTTTAGCACCGGTACTAAACTGAATTTGTTTTACTTCTTTGAAAGGCTGTGGCGTCTCGATTTAATATCAAACAAACACTGATACTTGCATAACACACACATGCACACATACCCTTGCTAATAGAATTCATACTGAATCTAATTTTGCCAACTAGCTCTCCAATGTTCACCTTTCGCAAAATTTATATCACAAATAATTCATCTCACGTTTGTAGATCATAGTCACTGACCTAGACATTGGGAACTTCTGCATGTATTTCTGGTTCAGTTATTCCCCAATATTTTTTAAAAAGTTTTTCTCTGAATTTACTTTGCGCTCTCTATACCGCTAATGTTCAAAGAAAGAGTACCAAAAATTAAGAACTAATAGTAAACCCTGATGCAGCGACTATGAGTTTTCATCAGTTGGCCTACAATAATAATAATAATAACAATAATATATAAACAGCATTGCTTGGGTTGAGTTCCATAACAGCGCTGTAGTACATAAGTAATAAATTTTCTGATTTTTTCTTATGACTTCACAAACATGAATTTATCCTACAGTACGTATGTTTGCAGTCAGAAATTAATCTTAACCCAGCTTTTACTATCTATAATTCAGAGTAATTTACAACCTTATCCCAACCGTATCACGATGGAGACAGCTTACTGTTCACATACTAACGACTTTTTCTATGGCAACAGAGCGAATTTCGGTATCACCGTATTCTTCACCTTTCTCAAAATATTTCAAAATCTGTTCTTGTACATATTTGAAGTGCTTAAAATTTATCACAATGGGTTAAGTACTTAAATTTTCTTCTTCCGTCATTCACTTAAATCTGGGTTCGAACCCATCTCATCATCATCCATAAAATTACCACGAATACGTCCAACTTTGGTGCATTCTCACCACGCTCGCGTAATACAAAACCATGGCTTAATTTGCGAGTTTCATGAGAGGGGGCGGAAATTTTCCGGACAGATATTTTCCTCAGTCGTGTAGAAACTCGCAGCGAATAGTTGAGGACTTTAGGGCAAACTTGGTCTCAAATTACCTCGCCAAAGTATGCAGACAACGCTCCAGAGGAGGCTGTGGGAATTTAGATGGAGCTTCACTGAGGCTTCGTCGGTTATTTTGTTAAGAGTTTATCTCGGTAACGGTCTGCAGGCATTACCCTATAACTGATTTTTGAGAGCAGCCTGCCTTCAACAGCTCTCCTTTGCACAACTGCTTACCGTGAATTCTGTTTAAGTTGCTGCTATTCTCGTTTAATTTGCCCAATTGGTGGCTCTTATTAGTATAGTTACCGAACACTAGGAATTGCTGGAACTGTTGTTGGTCTGGTGCGACTACTGTATAATTAATATAGGCCCTGCATAAATTGCTTCCTATTATTTCTTTCTTCTTACACGAGTAGATCCTGTTACAGATTTTTCACAGTCCCCAAAGCAGACTTTCAGACTGAGGTATTATTTTACCCCACCAAATACAGCTCAGCCATTGTTTTTATTTGCTCCAATGTACATCAAAAAACCGCACGGATTGTACTCTCCAGAAAACTTTTCAGCATTTCTTTTCATCCCAAAACCAAAACCACAGACAACGAAAGCCCGAGTAAATTAACCCTAGCAACGTGTCGTCGTGATCAGATGCACTCGGCTACAAGTTACATTAATGCAAGGGAATGGATTCATGAGTTTAAAACAAGGAGAAATTGGACCCGATCAGTGGACTCATGCGGCACAGCACAGTACTCAGGCCGAGCATGTGTTTGGGGCTCAAGTTTATACAAGTACTTCGCAAATGCGCTCCTGATGAGAACTACGTAAATGAATCTTCTCAAGAAAAGTGGTTTCTTGGTTTCTTCCTTGTTGATATACAATGGTTTCTTCCGTGTTGATTCTTCTTACCTATCATCGTCTTTGGAGATGGATGGAATTTAAGTCTGGCCCACTTGTCGATATTCAAATACAGATTTGACAAGCCCTGCCAGTGACAGATAATTACCTGAAGGTTTAGGAGGCCGCCCGGGCACTGCTACTCGTGCGGTGTAGAGCCAGCCATGTGGAAATGTTTGAAAATATTTAGGCAATATTATTTATAAAATTAGGCCGAGTTTCAACATAATGTGAGTAGTATATGCACGTTTCTCATACATCCATCATCACAAAACATGACAACGATAGTTATAAAGGCAGAAAACTACTGTAACGCCGCTTGCTGCTTTCATACTTGGGAACAAGAAAGAAGAATAAGTAAACTTGTGTACCCCTGTGTTGGGCAGTTGTTACAGAAGATGCTGATAAATATCTAAATTATAACGAAATAAGTCTTAATTATGCTGATAAATAAGTCACAGTATTTAGAGGAGTTGCACGAATTAATTAGAATATATGTTAATACCAATTAATATTTATTTGAAACAGAGTTGACCTTCCTGTAGCCCAAACAAGCGGCTCTCCTGCGGCTGAAACCTAATTAATAAAGCGTTTGAACTTTGCTCAATCTTAAAGCGCCCCACCAGCAAAATTTTTCCCTGTAAAGCTTTTTTAGAAGCGATGGGGGAAGGTGACTTTGAACTTGTCGCACAAAGACGCATCCCAAACGTTCAATTTTAAGAAAAACTTGATATCACAAAGACGAGGTCATTTGTTGTAGCCCATCAATTCAAGTTTCTGTCAAGTTTTATCGTCATGAGAAGCGTGTACCTGAGCCATGTAATATAAGAAGATGCTCTCACGATCAGATTAAATGAATGGATTATGAGGTTAACTTTATGTGTCAACGTTTTAAGCCAACTGATACTTTTGATATGACCATCCACAACGTCAAATGAAGAAACAGAATATCAATGTAGATATGGATACCGAAACAATCACGGGCCATGTATGACCTTACTGCCACTGTAAATCGAAATGTAGTTAGAGTTGAAGATTCCTGAATCTTGCTCCACAAACACGTAATTATCTTCTACAAGAGACAAATAAGAAAAGCTACACAGAGCCGTCCAGGAATATTGCTTGCTCCCCATGGTCTACCGACTCTAGTGATCTCTATACAAATCTAGTTCGCGGAAATGCTTCACTGAAAGGCTGGGGCTTTGCTGACCGTGACGCTCCCAAGATGCAAGGCTTTATTGATATTGAGCTCAAGACGAACAGGATTTGTCAAAACTAACCTTGTGAGTGATTCAATTCTGCCGTTGTCATGGGAACATTCATAGCTGGCTCGAGATTTTGCCGCACAATGTGTTTATTCATGTGTTTCTAGTCAGATTTAAGCTTTAAGATCTTCCGGAATTATTCTATCATCTTGAGATTTTGCTCTGCTTTTAAATTTCTGCCTTCGTCCCTGATACTGTTGCTCTCAAAAATTCTGGGAGATCAGCTGTCATGCAGAACGAAGATTGTTTTCCTTATTAAATCAAATAGTATGCACTTTTCCAAACTGAAGCATTTACCTTTTTATGCTACAGAAATTCCTAAAAACTCCATGCCCCAGAGTATTAAATTTGATCACATAAATTTAAAGTAGACCACCAAATTTCGTGTGTAGCAGATTTCAGTTACATGTTAATCTGTATCTAGTACGATTTGCTCCATTCGTGAGCTGGTGAGCTGGTGATGCACGGCACATATTTGTGAATTTCTGTATACGGTTAAAATGCAAGTAAATCAGAAAGTTCACAAGTTAGGAATTCTTGAATTACGGCGCTGTCCTACAGCCAGTGAATATGTTTGGTATGGATATTGTACCAAACGGCTTGGTTGCAATGTTAAGATAAAGTTTCCAGGGAACTCTGCATTTTTTCGTCAACGCTTTATATATTTATATTTAGGTACTTAGCATCGTTTATTTCAGGCGAGTTCCTCCTGGATCATCCGTGCGCTTGCTATCATGAGCAAGGAAGGAGCTTGGAGAAGCTCTTCATGATTCTCAGTTCAAGGTTTACTTTTTTGAATAAAATAACAATGAAGAACTTGTGACCAAGATTGTTTAATGGAATGAAGCAGAAAAAGCGAAAGTTTTTAAGGAACCGAAAATATATCAGATGCAAATTTGCGCATTTGTTACTCAGAAAACAAACTAGAACATATGAAAATCCCTCCTGACCATTACTGAATCATGAGTATTTTATGCAAAAAATGATTTTCCGTTCGGTATGAAATTAACACTCAAACTGAAAAATTTCTGAAGCAGCAATACAATGAACCCGTGACAATTAACAAAAATTAAAGTTATCTGTACTACAGGTTTTCATATTTGGCGATCCAAAACCTGTCACGAGCGTTAGAACCACTGTTCGAAACATAGTTTCTAAATCTATGTAAAGCTTCCTACAATTCTGGTCAACAATTTTAGAGTGGCTTTTTTTTTCTAATGCGAAGATGCGCTTTGCACTGAGGTGCTGGCTTCTATGGTCTTCAACCACAACTGTGATCAGTGCACATCATAGTGCGATGGTATGACGTCACAAAATTATCATGCCAGAATAACTGAGGACCGCGGTAGAAGCTTTAGTACTGGTTGGTAATTGGTACGCTATCCTCACTCAGCTATACGTATTCATGCTGATATGTAATAACTCTGTTCCAATACACTATGGCAATTTCAAAATATTAGATTATGCAACAAGTCCCCATGACCTGACAATTTTAGAGTCTTTACGTATTTTTAGAGAAAATCCATTCCTAACAGTACAGATCGCTCACATCACCTTCAAATTGTAAACAGATAATTCGTATGTGTATAATATATGTGTAGCTCATATCAACTTCCAATACTTAATAGATAATTCGCATTCCTATTATGTATTCATTATCTTCTGTAGCATTTCTGCATCTATCGTTCTTAACCATTGTTTGTCTATTTAATTCAAGACACACATTTTCTTCATAAAACTGATGATGGAGCTGGACTTCGATACGTTTTCTTAATAAATTTGATTGGTTTTCTATGAGAGTTCTTCGGTTCTACCATGATTTAAGTAGATTTAAAAACCGTATCAATACAAAGAATTGCTCAATTATAAATGACTTTTCGTTGTTTTCTCTGAAGTGCACGAGTAGGTAGACAGGACAGAAATTTTCATCCTTTCTATTTCACTCGAATGAATATGTCTACTATGAAAAGCAAGTGTTTATCACATATTCCTAACCTCAGTGCGGCCAGGCCAGCCAAAATACGCTCAATCTCTTCATCCTTCCTCTATGGCTGAAAGCTCAAATATTTTATAAGAGATCCAGGCACATCATGACGAATTTCGTAGTTTTTAGCAAGAATCTGACAGCTATCCATACATAGATTTAAATGTGTATTGGTGGGTGTGAGACTACTCATGAATATAATTTTCTCGCATTCACACAACATTCATAGTTAAGTGAGGCAACAGGAAACAAGAAAATTAGAACTGCAAGTATAGTCAAAACGTACAGTTCTTCAGTTTTAGGTACACTTGAATTCAGCTGAGAGAACAGAAACTTATTTCTATTCAGCTGGTATAAAAATATTAAATAAATGACGAGCATTCTTGGGCTTCAAACTCTAGAGTGCTGTCATGACGACTTGCAGTTCAGAAAATAAAATGTTCCTGCTCTGAACTCGCGCAAACTAAAGAAGCGAACAGAAATCATGATTTCATGTTCTATCTTTATGCAGATGGGTCTCTGCTGAGCGTAGCTAGCGCGCGCATCGGTAAGCACGACCTTTAAAAATGCAAAGTTCAATCGTTGACCCGACCAGGCAACGTCGAGTTGTATGATCTGTGAACTTGAACAGCGTTCTCACGCAAATGCTGTGTTCTGTGAACTTGAACAGCGTCCTCACGCAAATGTTGTGTTCTGTGAACTTGAACAGCGTTCTCACGCAAATGTTGTGTTCTGTGAACTTGAACAGCGTTCTCACGCAAATATTGTGTTTTGTGAACATTAATCTTCAAACGATGTCTAACAAGAGCTCGCCATAAGGAAGCTAATAAAACTAGCATTTTCTCCTAAGCGCCGTATAAAGCAACTTAACGTTAACAAAGCCGTGGGCTTTTGAACATTTTGTTAATATCGATATCCGTGTGGTAAATCCGCGAGTAACTCTAGTATTTATTTTGGCGAAGACGAAACATTCCGCGCAAAAATCAATGCCTGAAAATAAAAAAAATACTATAGCTGACACAACAAACAAAAAAATTAATTAATTCAAATTCACACAAATGATGTGACCTAACGAGTAGTTGGGATGCAAGCACATGACTAAGGTGTTTGCCGCGAGATATTTCCTAGGCATATGTATCCGCACAAGTGTCTTTCTTCCAAAGTGCCTTTGGCTTTTGGGTCAAGTGTCAGCCATGGATGAACCGGCATGACCACTCGCACCAAGACCAGGATCGGCTGTAGTGAACGTTGTTTGGCAAGCTGGATTGAAAAGTAAAGTTTTTAAGATGGGACATAAACCTTAAACCAGGTTGATTGCCTCGTTTAAAAGCAAATCAACTTTATGCCTAATGTGGTGATAGACAATAGCGTGCACGCTTAGGGCAAGTCTAGCGACCTCAGCTGCAGACGGTAGCGTAGAGCATATTCGTTATAAACTAGATGGTAAAAGGCTTAGGAACGATTTTAATTTCATTCCATTTGAAAGAAATAATGGATTTGAAGTGATTTTATATTTTACAATAAGTATGGAGCAAATAAATTTTAGGAGGAAAAATCAAAGAAAAAGTTCAGACGAATAGGGAGGGTGCAAAACATTTTTTTATGTTTTCAGAACCCAGGAATTAGGAAGTAATCTTTGATCAGATATTATCCTTCAGATCGAAATTCGCAAAATTACTAAAACAAATCTTTGTACAATCACACAGAAGAAAATAATGCAAATAGGTGGCAGGAGGACCAATTACATTCGGTTCATGTTACTGTGCAAATTCCTAGAACTTTTAGGCAGCACTTCACATGTCTCGAGCACGGCAGAGCACTTTTGATATCGTACAACTTCGTAACCCTCTTCGTGCAAAGTCCTTGATTACTCACTGATCAACATCTGTATCAATTACTTGCTGTGCTTTGACATTTGACAAGCACTGTCCGATTATTCATGCACTATTGAATGTCTGATGTAGCCGATGCCCAATAGTTTCCAACTGATGCTATAGCTAAACTTCGGTCCGGTAATGTTTGATGATCGCGTCATCTGAGGGATGTTTACTCTTAATCCAGATGATTTCGGGGTCTCATTTACATGCATGAATATATCTTTGATAGAAGCTTGGCGCTGGCTCCATACAGCACTAAAAGCCGTCGGTAAAAGACTGACGGTTTGACTCTCTCCGAGAATAAAAAGCGATATACTGTGTCATGTTCCTCGATTGCTCAATAGCGTTCAAACTGTAAGTGTGACCGTTTCATTTAATATCCCTCGATTGCGCCATAGCGTTCAAACTGTAAGTGTGACCGTTTCATTAAATGTTCCTAGATTGCGCAACAGCGTTCAAACTGTAAGTGTGACCGTTTCATTTAATGTTCCTCAATTGCACAACAGCGTTCAAACTGTAAGCGTGACCGTTTCATTTAATGTTCCTCGATTGCGCAATAGCGTTCGAACTGTAAGAATGGCCGTTTCATTTAATGTTCCTCGATTGCGCAACAGCGTTCACACTGTAAGTGTGACCTTTCCATTCCGCGACCTGCGACAGAATGCTACAGTGATAGATACTCGTACCTCTACTCCGGTTCAAGCATAAACTTGATGACCTCGAATATTCCAGCCTACGCTTTTTCCTCCTAAAACGCAAAACTTAACGTAGTTTTGATTAAACGTCGAGGCCTCAGCAGTAAAATTTTCAACCCAAATACGTGGTTATTCGAATTCTCACAACTTTTTTTACTATCATCTCGAGCGATCACAATCATGACCTCGCTTTTCTTTACCGTGAGATTTGCATCGCAAGTTTGTTTCATCAGCTAAATTTTAAGCGCAACTCCTCGCAAAAATATGACGAAGCACGCGTGTCACTTTATTTTTAGCGTCGTGAACACAGGAACGCTTCGGTGTTTCTCAGAAGATGCTCGTAAAGCGACGGGCGCTGGTAGACGTGCCACAAAACTTCACGAATTTCTATTAGAACTTTGAGTGTTTACGAGAGCGATGAACGAGGCAGGAAAGATCACCGGGGGTCCCTGCAGATCAGGCCTGCAGGTCTCACACGGTCGGTATGTAGAGCCCAACGCTCCGCAGCTGATACCTTGCAAAATCGTGTTATCAGTTTAAGTGAACGATATGATAGTTCCTTACATTAGACTTTTAAAAGAAGTTGTAATCAAACTTGACACAAAAATTTTTTAAGGGTGCGAGAATTTCCATGAATATGTATGTTTTCATTTCACAATACCTGGAAAAGGCACTTATAAACACTTTAACCTGAACCTATCCATAGCGGTTAAATACGTGTCTAATTGTGTCTATGATATTCCCGTAGCCTGCTATAACATTTGCATGAAGTGACTTTCTCATTCCAGTGGAAAATGTTACACTTGAAGAATGAGCTGTGAACATGAGAACGGCCGCATGAATGTAGCATGCATGTTTCTATCGCTGTATGACTGCAATGTACTCTCAAATGCATAAATGTAGCATGCATGTTTCTATCGCTGTATGGCTGCAATGTACTCTCAAATGTATAAATGTAGCATGCATGTTTCTATCCCTGTATGACTGCAATGCACTCGCAAATGCACGCGAGCGCGATGCATTTCAAAATGGCGGATTCCAATGAGTTGGTATTCCAAAAATTAAGATGCGTCTTTTGGTTACAATTACAGGCTATATGGATTTAGTTGAGATTTTTATCACATCCCCTAAATTTCTCCTGGCATTGCACCATGTGACTACCACCGGTTTTGGTTTCTGCAGAAATCGTCTCAAGGAAAAATATTCAATAATTTAGAAGGAGTTAAGCTGCATGTGTACTCTTTTCTTTTCTTCAAAATCAGAGAAATCTTTTGCAAATGGAATGTATGAGTTGCCTGATTGAACAAACGTTGTTTATTATGGAAACTACATCACTGAGATAACTCCATTCAGAAGTTATTTATTTCTATTCCAATGAGTGAATAAAAGTACTTAGAACATTCTGGACAACTTAAAATTTTACCCCGAAATTGAAGCTTTTGGAACTTGGCCTAGAGCGGGGCGTCAGAGGACATGAGGCACTTTTCGAACTTTGGTAGATCTACAATAAAATGCTTCAGTTTGGCTACACCAGGAAATCCTTTTGGGTATTTTTAGCGTTGATTTCTTTCAATTCAGCTCAGATGTCATCATTGACTTCTCAGAATCGTTCAAGCCACATCAGCGACCCATGATTGCTTGTACGAATGAGTTTTAATTTCACCTGCCAAATAATGGGTGAATGGGCAAAATAATGGTCCGTTCGGTGAATTCGAGTAGCCGACTGGAGTTAATGGGAATGTGCATGGAATCTTAGAATTATTGGATTGCTCGTGTATAAATGAATGGCAAACATTCAGCGCATTTACCGTTAAATTCTATCGAGTGGCTTCTATAATGATAGCAGGAACGTCATCTTTTTATTTGATGGCAATTTTGCACGATGCGTGAGTTCATTATGTGTATTTTAATAGTCCGTTACCAACAACCAATCTGTAAATCGGTCACTCGCCTACTGGATTTTTAATCTTTGTTGCAATATTTTCATTTTATTCTACATATTTTTATTGTTTACGTAGCAATTAAATAAATACTTTCAAGTTCCTTAATAAGACCTGAATGTTAAAAGTATGTCTACTCTAATAGGTGCGCATTGCATTAAGATTATCATTAAATAGATGAATTTGATTTTTCAGATTATGCATATGAATTCGATAAGTTATTGAGAGTAACATAAGCTGATATCACAGCGTTCTTAAATTACATCAAGTGGTGGACGTTTTTCCTGTCTGCCCCAGGGCCTTCGATTTGGTATAGAGTTTCGTCAAATTCTCAAACTTGGTTTGAGAGAAGTTCTGTGCTTGGTTTTCGAGGAAAAGTTTTGTGGTTGCAGTTTTTCCTACAGTTAACTGTAGCCCAAACGTGTACGAGTGAAATTAACGTCACGAAGAATGAAGTCATCATTTAGCGGTACATCCTATTTCAATGAATTCAGAAGGAATTTGTTTACAGTGTTTCATAAACTTCGTCATCAGGCACATCCAATGGACCTTGTTTCTTAGTTAAAACTTCCCGTCTCTCGTAATTTAACAAGGATTTATTTTCTGTTTAGGGACGATAAAAACCTTTCGCTGGACAGAAGAGCCATTTTCTCATCCGATCAAAAGGGAAGCATCAGAATAGAAACGAAGTAATCTTCTTTACTTGACGTAAAACCCAGTCCGTTCGGAAAAGAACTTCGCAACTTAGAAGGGAAGTGGCAACTGAATATTTACTATTCCTTTTGTGAGCATCTTTCAAGGATTACAAAGCTTTAGGGACTTTAATTCTATGATTCTCAACCGGAGGTCGGACATTGCCGGCTGTTTGCACTGGGGGGAGTTTGACCGCACGTCGGTTGTGTTTTCTTCTCAATTTTATTTTTTGTATAATAACGTAGTATTAACTTTATTATTCATTCATAGTGTGAGATTTACATTACAAGTAAAAAATTTGAATTATTGTCGGGCTACAATAACTAAGCATATAATGGCTGATTAGCTATAGGCGTCCAATTTTGAAAATATTAACACTGTATTACCGAAAGGAATTTACTGACGTTTTTCATCTGTACGACACTAGATTAGAAAATAATTCCCTATTTTACAATGTTTGTTATGTATTTTTGAACTAAAATTTCTACAAGAAACATATAGGAGATGAAAATGTATAATATTAAAATGTATTTTAAGTTTGCCGTGGGTGCAGTCATTCACCACCAGCTTCTCAAGCTGCTTTGGAAGCGCAGCAACTGATTTTACAAAGAACCTTGGAGTAACTGTAGGGCCTTATTTGCTCTGATTCCAAATTTTAAACTACATGGTCGATATGAAAATAATCGATTCAATTCTGATGCATCATGGGACATGTAAAAAACGAAGAAAATACTACAATATAAGAAAAATTTAAAATAATCAAAAATAGTGGGGTACTTTCCGATCACCCTTTAACATCGCAACGTATCAGCATGGGTAAATCACTCTTTGGTTTTTCTTTTCTCTTAGTGACCTTCGGTTGAGCAAACTTCAAGTACCAGCCTTCGTAACGTTGATCATAAAATGTTCTGCAAGCTCACTCTGTAATGCTAATATCTTTTTTCGATTGCCTATTTCTATGATCAAGTCGAGAACTACATACGATTTTTTCTAACTATTCGAGCTGCTCTTCGTCTAGAAACAAATTGGTGACGTTTGTAATTGGGTGAGTGGGCTTCATTCAGGCGCGGTCATGAAGCCCATTGTGCTGTTCTTCCTCCTTTCATTTTCCTTCCGATTCGGTAAAGCATTTGAAAACTGTACTCGCTTTCGTCAGTCGTGCTGACCTATTCGTTCTCACTCCAGAGAAATCTCATATATGAGATTTTGGGAACTTTCAATCAATTGAAAAAGTACCACATTTAAGTAGATGTCTTCAGCACTGAAAAAACGTACCTTCGAGTTATCGTTTGTTGCTTTTATGAATAAAAATATTCTTCATTGAGTCACTTCATCCGATAAAAAATTGATACTCCTGACAATAGTGAGACAGTGTGGGTTTCGGAATGACTGGTTGCAAATGCGACGCGACGAGCAGCTCTCCAGACTTCTCTGCTACTCCAAACAGAAAGTCGGTAATAAGCAAAGTCGGTCACAAGATATTTGTCATCTATTGTTTATCAAGCTACAGTTATTCATTACTTTCAGCAGTCGGTTTTCAAAGCTGGGACCGAATTTTAGGTTATATGCAAGTGCATAAGATACACTAATTTTTATTCAGAGTTATTAAGGTATAGACTTGTTTCTTAGCTGCTACGCAACTTGGGACGAAAGTAAGACGTCTAGAAATGGTAATGAGGGGCTGTTGCATTTGGTTGGGCTATGGGGTACCCAGTAAAGGAAGTGGCGGAATTCACTGGTGTTTCATGCTGCACGGTTATGCGGATCTACCAATACTGGAAGCAATCCGGTACACACGGCAATTCAAGATAAATTTGCTGTCGGAAAAAAATTCTAACGAATAGAGACCCCCACCGTGTGTCCCGAATTGTTGATCAGAATCGTTTTGTATCATGGATGGGGATACTGCGAAACGTTAATGAAGGCCCTTCCCATGCTGTTTCTGATGGAGCTCTTCTTAAGGAACTCTATGCAATGGATATATAGAACAGAGTGGCTCATAAACGGCCAATGGTAACTCCTGCCCGTAAGACCACACGTTTAAAGAGGGCCGAAACACACGCACATTGGACTGAAGAGGAGTGGATACGTGTCGTGTGGCCGGATGAATTACGATTCTGTCTCTAGTGCAAAGATGCCTGCTGTCCCGTTCGTTAAATACTAGATGAAGCCTTCAACGAAGCCTGAGTGCGTAGGGCGGCACAAGAAGAAGGAAGGTCTGTTAAGTTCCGTATCAGTTTTAACTACGCAGAAGTGGGAGCTTCAGTCGAGGTATCAAACTCACTTAGCACAGCTACATTGAATTTCTAGGGAACGAAATTCTGCCGTTTGCAAAACATTTGAATGAAGCAAGGCATGTTACTTTGCCTATCTTTCAGGATGACAACTGACGGGTGCATCGGGCTGACGTTAATTTGCGTGGCAGTCTTTCAGGATATATCAGACATTTTAACTTGCCAGTCCCCGTGAAACCATAGTATTGAATGCCCAGTGAATAATTTTTGTGAAATATGTTTGAAGCTTCAGTAACTGGAACATTAGTGTGAAGAGAAGCCCCGTCTGAACTACATATAAAAAGAGAACTTATATTAGGAACACAGGTTACAGCTCTATAAAAATCAAACGAATCGTTCGAAAAATCAGCATTTCGTACGAAGTGACGTACGTACGGCACGAAAACTACTCAAACGGAAGGTATGCGGATTGTTTTAAAAGACGATGAGGAAAAGCAGCTTGTTATACAGCTAGAAAATTAGGTGAATAATGAGTCGAGGAAGCTGTATCGCACTAACCAGATTACTAACCAGTCTTATGATAATCCCCATACAACGGGTTCATAAGTCGAGCCAAACACTTCGATCCGGCAAATTCCTTCAGCGTGTAAAATGCACAACTTCCGTTTCTTACCTCATATCATCGTCACGTGGAATCTCTGTCCACCAATGTTTCAATTAGCGATGCCATAAACTTTTTTTCAGAAAAATTGTTAACAGAGCCATCAATCCCGCATTCAGGCTTTTCTTGATCAGCTACGAAAAAATTTCTCGAGCGTACTCTGAAAAATACGAAGTTCAAATTTAATGACGAGAAAATTCATCAAAGAGTAGATGGACCGGCAAAGGGTTCTGTGCTATTCCTGATTGAAGCGAATATTTTCCCGAACGATTTTTGGGATAAATTCTTGAAAATGCGTATAGCTCAATGTTAACCAGTTTTTTATCGTTGATACCTCGATCATACTTTCATTCGTTTTAAAATTGCACAGGATTGAGATCAATTTTTTTTTACTATTTTGATGACTGCCGTAGAAAAATTAAATTTACTTGGGCGACTGGACGAGACATTGAATTATCATTTTTCAATGCGAATGTCCTGAAACAGCAAATAAATTCCCAACGTCGATTTTTCGAGAAGCAACTTTCACGGGATCAGGCACAAACTTTCTTAGCAACATATTTTCTAAATAAAAATTTCCCAAAAGTAATGATTACACAAATAGCATCCGAAATCTCTACTCCGTAAGACTTATTTCTTCCAGCAATTATTTTTTTACAAAATTAGCTCTTTACCAATAAATACCCACCGAAACTTTTCACTTAGAAACATCGACAAAGAAAAAGTTTGATGTAAAATCAAAATCAACAATTGTCCTAAGGTTTCGTTCGTATTTTCAATTGCCTTTCATAGGTGCTTGCAAGGACAAAAGAAAAAGTGAAGTGTTGTAAAAAGTAGTTAAAAAGTTTTACCCTCAAATGAATACATCCAAACATTCAAGTCCCAAATAACATAAGTATTAGTCTATACTTTAAGAGAAAAGGAAACTGCGGGCTAGATAATGCGCATCTCAGTCATGTGTAATTATACGTGTGATCGGTGCGAGCGAACACACCTTTATTAGAAGTGCTCTACACCAATTACTTGCGAGGTGTGCACCACACAAGGAGGTGTCCCATTGAACAGGCCATCCTAAACTCCGGAACCAAAATGATCCGATTCTTCAATTAGGTAACATTGTGACAATGAAAACCATGTTTTCAAAAGAACAAATTTTAGTATTATTGACTCCACCCAGACCCTCGATTTCCGTATTTTAGAAGCCTTACGTATAGTGTTAGGGCCAACCATTCGTCAATGAGGGTAGTTCGGCGGTGAAACTGCCTATTACATGTTAGGGTTATAAAGTGGGTATCGTTCCTTATCTTTCTCATAATTATTTTGTAGTCTCATCTTTCATCGTAGTAATTACTCATTGTTTTTCTAAATATAGTTTCGTTTTACAGAACCCTGAATGAATCCTCTATAATCACACACGTTTGTTTTAACATGGTGTAGGTTGTGACCTTGATCCTCTCTATATCCCGAGACCAAGATCGATTCCCAAGAAATTCCCCAATTTCTCACAGAAGAAGTTCGTTGTTGAGGTCACAAATCCAAGAACCTCAGCAAAAATTGCTTTAGACCATGAAAACTTCCTCTTCTCGTGGAGAATGAAGATACGGCCTCCGTCATGGTGCTTAAAGATGTAGCCATGTAAGCCATGGCAAAATCATGCGCCCTTAGTTTATCAAAACAGGACTCAAAATCAACACTGTTGAGAATACAAAGATTCTAGAGACAGTTATGTTACGTTGGATTAATAAGAACTATGATCTAAAGCAATTTTTACTTATTCAAGGCTCAGCTCATGGGGCCAACACTATCCAGAACCTCAGGAGCAAAAATTTACAATTGTTTTCGCATAAAGGTATTTATACGTCTATCGAACCAGATTCGAGTGCTTGTGATTATTGGCTGTGGGGTGACGTTGAGACAACTTTATGTGCCTTATAATCAACCTCACAAGATTGTTCAATCCCTAAAGTAGGCCATCAATCGAGGACCTCCATCCCTTAAGCGGGGACATGCAGTGAACGCCTATCGCTTCTTCCAGAAAGCAGATCTAGCTGTCATTAATTCTGAAGCTCCACATGAACAACCTGAGACTAGTTTTTTGGTCAAGATAGTTTTTTCTTCGTCATTAATTCAAAAATGTATATCAGTATCAATTGTTTTAAGTTGCTTAAAAATAAAGTTTGAACTGTTATGCAACAGTTTAACATGAATGATTCCCGTATCAAGGAAGATTTTTAAATGTATTTAACTTAATTTAATTTAACAGTGCGAACCAAAATTCCTGTGCCGACATGAAAAGTCTATGAAATACAGGATTTCCAGAATTTTCAGCTTTACTAGGGATACTGAAGTAAGCAATCAACCTGACAAACATGTTAATACGAATTTTTTTAACACAATTTGAGGAATTTAGTGATTAATGATTAACGTACTCTCCACGGGCTGCACCATTCCCAGAAGACATCTGTCCATTGATTTCACCCAACTTTAACTTTCATTTGCGGTAATACCTTTAGCACAAATTTCAAGTTCATTCCACAGATGATCCTTGGTAAAAATTTGACGTACAAACTGGTAAACAAATTGCTTAACCTCCCAATTGGAAATCGACGCAGTTTCTTCGAAGTGCAGTTTCTTGACCACTGGCGCAGCAACGCAGTGGCACGGGCCCTACGACCACTCTAATGACTGCACTTCTAAGCCGAGGCCGCTGCCACAGAGCGAGAGAAAGACTGCATTGAACTGCTAGAGCTCTCAAGTGGCCACGCGCAAATAGCGCAATAAAAAATTTCTGGCACAGTCGCATTTATCTGCCAAGAACTACAGTTCAATCAATCTTCGAGTTATGGCATTCTTGTTTACATGATTTGAATTGTGTTCAAAATGTGTTATTCCAGATATTCCAAAGACTAGTAATTGAAAGTTTTAAACCCTACTCCAATCATTCATTAACCAATATGTCACAAATCGAGGACTGCCTGTACAGTTTATTGTGGCTCTAAGCAGATAAGCATTTTGTTTCTTCATATGACGTGCTGCTATGCATTGAATTACAGAAAATGGAAAAAATCAGGGCTCACAAGGCTCCTACATTTTCTTTGTTTTTCCGTGTGGCCTTGGATAGAAAATTGCTGAGATACTTTTCCACAGTACGGACATCACGGCCTCAAGTAGCAACTACTTATATCTCTCACACATCCACCATCACCTAATTTAGACACAATATTCGTATTTCCTAGGTCTTTGAGGCAATTACAGCTGTTCATTTTGACTGCTAACGTACTCCTCAAACAACGGCGCTGCTCTACCTTTCTTACTGCTGCACACAACTGATTCAAAAGTTGCACAGATGAGCATGTCAGTGCTACTAACATGTCCGCCAAATTTTACTGTTCGAAACAGTAATTTTATTTTTTTTAAAGGCTCATGTGCAATAGCTTGGCACGGCCGGTAGAGTGTAGTAATTGAAAATCTATTTGCCAATAAATTTTGCTCGAAACATTTATCGAATCATGCTTTGTTTTCCCACGTACATTAGGTTTTAATTTGTAGTTCTGTTGGTCCCAATATACCGTTTACTCTATGTGAATTGAGGGAGGGAATTTACTCTTCCAAATGACAAAACCCATTTTACCACAATAATTTATTCTCATGTGGAATTTTAAATCCCATACAATGATGACTGTGATTGTTTTTCAAAAATATTAGAGTCTCAAACTTTCCCACTCATATTAAAACAAAAATTAAAACATTCACGAAGCGTCAGTTCTTAAATTCAAGTTCTCAGATGTACACTGGAAATACAGCAATTAGAGTAGTGAGAAAAATACTTCATACATGTTTCACTCTTATTTTACCCATCGCAAAATTTGAGTTGCACAAAATTCGATTTGAACAAATGTTTGGCTCGACTTATTTTAAATTTACTCTAAAACGCTTTCTTTCTACTCTTCAGCTGATCAAAAATGCAACGAAGTTATTTTGCAAGTGAATTTAATGAATTATTATGGCCACAAAATTATTACCGTATCAAAAGGGTATCTTCATCATACTTAGTATCTGTATATTTCAGTCCTATGAAAAATCAACTGAAAATGATGACATTCAGGCAGCATTTTGTTCTATCTAAAATCTTTTCTATTTGTTCTTTCAATGCCCACGCTGATGACGAGGCTCTTGCTCCACGGCCCTTGTGTTTGATTGGTTCAACTCTCGAGCTTAGAGTTGAAGGCTCTTCATAGTATTGCGATCGTTGTCAAGATCCTTCGTACCCCAAGATCAATTAAAAAAATAATGGGCTCCCAAGTAAATGAAGCAGGATATTGATAAAAATGTTTATAGAGGATTCAAAAAATACAACGGCGTCAAAACGAACTGCCAAGCTAGGTCTGAAGGCCTACATTTCAGCTTCAGATCAGGGTAAGACGCTAAAGCAATAGGTGTGGCGTTTCACAGGCAGGACGACAAGTAGTATGAAAGCGAAATGTGCATAAAAGAGATTTACTGAAGAATTAAATAGTTTCTAACCAGTTTTTGCTGGAGTTTATCGGTAGTTGCATGTCAAAATATAATAGATTCATATTTATTGCAATAAAAACTCATAACATTCGATGAAAACAACATAATAGAACCATTGACAAGTATATTCTTCTGCGAAACTGTGAAAGTGCGGACAAAACTGGAGTCAAAATATGTCAGCGTATTGTGATTGGATCTAACAGGGTTCTGCATTGTCTAGGAAGTTCCGGATATTAAAACGTTTAGGAACATCAAGGGATATTTAACAATTTACCATCATTAGCAAATGTCAAATTTATAACCTAAAAAGTTATGGGTTGTCATCAATATCAGGAAAATATGATACCAGATTATATTTCACCATGAGAATGTACGTACACTGAGCGAAATAAATGAGTGAAGTTATGCACCCAGATGTCTTTTCCGTTGCCCCAAAATGGGTACCACTAAGGTACATAAATTTATGCACTCTGTGTGAATTTACGTACTTTAACTGTACACTTACGCGCTCACCTGGATTATAAGTCTTACACACATGTGAAACAGAAAATATTTTGTGTATATATTTAATTATCCAAAAAAACAATACCTTTCTATAATTTTTATATCTCTAAACGGTTTCGTAATTCCTCCACGACAATAAATGAACAAACTTTGCGTAGGAATTAATGTTCCATGTTGAAAAAATACGCACACAATTGATACATCATATTATAAAAGGTACAATTGCATCATATTTGGTGTATAAGCTTTCAAGCGCATATACTACGATAGCAGTTAGACCCGCCACGAGATGTTGTATATTATATTCATTATATAACAGTTGTGTTGACTATGTTTACATGTTTTCAAAATTATCAGTGCAAAATTACGTTTTAGTAAGATAACAACGCTTTATCGGAGATGAATAGTATAATCATTAAAATTGAAAGAATCTATGCACGCAGGATGAATAAATTTAAGCGATCATTTTTCTTGATGCACGCGGAAACCTAGCTTACGGGTCCGCCATGATGTTCCAATTCTACCATGGCTCTGCGGTAACATAAATCGAGCCCATTCTTTGGCAATCATCTCAAAGTAGTTTTTGCTTCTTAATGAATGTACTCTTGCTTGCATAGTGAATGCTGAGTGAATTTATGCCACAGGGAAACAAAATATGTAGTATTGATTACAAGTACTAGTAGAGTGCTATTGGAACTGTGGACACCACTTACGGAACAGAACTCTTTTCGACTAGTGTTTTGACTCCACACTTTTAAATTCAAATTAAACTGAATAAACTTCAAATTATAATACGTCGATTTCAAGTCGAAATATGTCAAGTTTAAATTAAAGTTATTCAAGTTTAAATTGAAATTAGAATAAGTTTCAACAATAAATAAATTTCAAATTAAACCAAGTCAATTTCGAATAAAAATTAAATAACTTGGAATTCAAAATGAACTAACTACAACACAAACAAATCAAGTTCAAATTTAAATGAATGATAATAAAATTTCTTAGGACATTATGGATGGAGCATTATTGAAGGTTTTTACGACCATGCTCATTTAACTTTGTTTTATTAAAGAGTTAACATTGCAGAATTTCTTTACGCGGTCACGAATATTGGTTACTCTATATTTTTTGCATTTTTGTATACATTGAAATTTTCGTGGGCGGTTGTTTTCGTAACGGACCATAAGCCGTAAAGAATTTCAAATGAAAGTATATGTGGCCTCGTATAAAATTTATGAGTGAAATTAAACGTACTATGTACTTTCCCAATATACGATTCCATTTCTACAGTATATAGATTGTTTCTTAACATCATATGTATAACCGCACGTACGTACATATATACAATAGGTAGGCACATAGTAAAAGCTAAAATACAAGGTGTCTACATAAAAATGATTTTGTAATTGACGAGGTTACGATGTCGGTGACGTCAGAGGTTTTGGCGGAGTCGGAGCAGGAATCTAAGTCCGCAAGAGTTCCTCTAAAAAAAAAGTCTAAATAGTTTTGATGGTGTCGGAGTTTCAGAAGCTCCAGGCTCATTTTGTCAGTATTAATAAAGGCGAAAGAGTCGTTAGGGCTTGCAGCATTTGGAAAGGAATCAGACTTGGAGTTGGTTTGCTACGATAAACCTCGAGACGGAATTTTCCTATCGTTTATATGTTATTCTCCCAAATGTTTCATTTTTCGTTGCTCTCGTACCTGTAAAGTTAATTCAGTCACTTTTCATTTGGACAATTTTTACATACGGTTAATATTTAGATGTAAATAAGGTTACATATGATATCACGCATGTCTGTAATACAAAGTCCCAACGTCTCAGTAGAACTATGATTGTACATTCGAAATCGGTATTTTTTATTTTATCTAAAATCCTTTTTATTTACTCTTGTGGCAAATTCGCTGTTGTCTAGTATTATAAATCGTAGAAATTTAGTTGAGAAAGTTTGTAGTTTTGATGCATTATTATATTTATTGCTCTAAATTGTACCTTCTAATCCGAATCTTTCAATTGTACTAAGTCTGAATATACATCCAAACAAATTTTTGAAACTGTTTCAACGTCTGCTTCATTTATTGTGAGTTACTAGTTCATGAACTAATCTATTTTTCTCGCTACAATGCGCTGTATTCAGTCACTCATCTTGAAGCACCACTCAAATTACAGGACTACGTATATCTTAAATTAATGAAGAATAAGTACGATATGTTTTATTGCTCCTTCCTGCTAAACTTGTAGATAATCCTGGAGAATACGAACTTTGTTAAGTCTGTCAACTCTTATGTTTTTTTGGCTTTTGGGTTTTATTATCATATATATTATCCTCTTTTTATTTTTGGCAGCTCAATCAAAAACGGATCTCAGTTTTTCTCTTTCAAATCAAATTTTAAAGCATTGAAACTTCCCTCCGTTAACAAACCGGAAAAATATTTCATTTAACAGATTCCAGAGAGTTTTCAAACTTATGTTCTTCAATTAAGTTAAAATTAAGAGTGCATGACTGTAATGTTTATTCTTAGTCATTTTATTTTCAAATGATATTGAAACCGTATGTAAAATTGTCTGCAAGTAGTTGGAATAAAAATTTCCAATCGTGACTTTTTATGGAGTATTCAGCGCGTAATTAATCTCGCTGGATGATCTAATAGTAGTCCGACATCATGTGTGCATCTCACCCACCATGATACTGATCTTCCATGATCAAATCTTAGTGAAACCGATTATATATATAATTATCTTTGTCACTGACACCACCAAGACTTTTCTGGATGCCAGTGAGGTGGCAATGAAGAAGATGTAATTTAGTGCTTTAAACCAAGCGCGTCGTAACTGTTCAATCATTTCTCGATAATTCCAGAGTGAGTTTTTACACGTGTATTTCCAATGAAAGTTCTCGGCGACTTCTTGTAATAACAACCAAGCATTTATATCAAGTTCTTGCATTATTCGAATGTAATGTTCATCTTTAATGAGTTGATTAACTTGAGGACTATCAAAAAAGGTAGTTTCGATATTTTCAGTTGGTAGTCTAGGAAATGCGAGGATGATGAATTGAAACAGTCACCCGGAGTTGAAAATGTTTTTACAAAATTTGTCAGACTCAGTTTTCTACAAGGAGGTGAGAATTGGGATAAAAAAGCGTAGGCCTGGGATTTACAGTCACGACCATTTTCAACCTCACGACAGACGACCGTTGGGTCCGTGCTGCGACGAAGTCAAACAACTGCCCCTGTTGCTTGGCAGAGCAGTCTTCAACTGCAAGCTATTCTCTCCTAGGAAAAATATCCTGCCTTTTCTTTACTGGCTAGCAGTACCTCACTAATCTTCTTCTGATTTATCGTTAGCGAGAGTGCACTGTGCCTAGGTAGCCAATGTCACTGCCAAAGTCTTGTATAAGTTCGTTAGTTATTGTCCCACGTATGCCTGATTAAAACGACGAATATCAAGATACGACTCAATGCAGTCACCTCGGGTTTCCGCCTCTCTCCTAGTCCCAAGATGGTGACTGAGATTACTGGAATTTTGGGTCCTAGTCATGACACTAGCATCCAAAGAGAATATCATCGACTTGTAAACGCTTCTGAATTTTAAACAGAAATAGATTTCTTGTTTTCATACACTAAAATTGACAATGCTGTTGATGCGCCCTTTGATCTAGGTGAACTCTCCTCGTATGACATACCTTAATACCTGTATATAAAAAACAATTATTTGGAATACTATAAAGACTTCGTGCTTGGGGAATATGGCACTGTATTTGCAGCCTATTAACATAAATAAAGTCACAGTGTTATTATTGAAATTAGCAACAATTTAGTAATATGGTTTATATTTTTTCAAATTAATTTTGTAACACAACACTGTCTTCTTGTTACTAAATTAAGAAGTAGCCACCTGTGAATTATTCTCATCGCAATCGACTGACGGGTGTTGTTACCGACGGCTGAACGGTCTAATCTGACTTTTTCAGAAGGTAAGCTATAAAATAAACTGACGAACTAAATGGGTATAACAAAAGAAAATGCAAAAACAATGTTCCGTTCGAATGATGCACACCTTCTATTGTTTTACTAGAAAGATTTACGAAATAACACTTCATAGCTGGGGAAAAAAACATATAATATAGTGTGTTATCCATGAAAATCACGGTGTATGCGGTAGATCTTACTTTCTAATTAATGAAAACAACGGAAAAAGTACTAAAAATCCAAACGCAGCTTTAGCAGCATTTACCATACTGCTCATAGAATGTTAATTTTCATGTTAACGAAATAAATTCCAGGTTATGTTTATAAATAATCAATTGCGTTAAATGCTACAAATATTTCAAATTTACGTATATATATGAACCGATATGTTCCTCCATACAACGTAAACAATATGGGATGACGAATTTTGTCTACAGGGTAACAGTATACATTTGCGAGAAAATAACAAGTCTCGATGAACGAAGTGTCCGATTTTGAAATGAAAATTTCTTCTACGATATCTCAAACCAAAAAACAACTTAATTTGATCGAATATGCAAACAATTTATGCGTTATTTGCAGTTTTGTCCTTTTGTCGGTAGCTTATTGTTCTTGATCTACAAAAAATTCAGGATAGGAATATGTGATGAAACAACAGTATTCTAATTTCTGTTTCTCCTTCCTATGAAGAGGTTTCGAGTGCTTGAGAAATTCGACAGTCGGTGATACATTTTTTTGTCACACTTACAGTACGATGAAAAAAGACTTTCTAGTTGTGCCATGTCATTGAGGAACAGCAAGTGTTAAGACTACATGTCTGTTGATGCTTGTTCGCGTGAAGCGTCTATATCTTTCCGATTTGTTTCAAATACATAGTCCAATACAGTAGGAATCTAAACATTAAATTTCTCTGCTACCCCGCCAGTTGTTTGAGATGCGTCTGCTTCCATCACAGTTTTCAGCTTATCATTATCGATCTTGTTGCAGATCAACCATGAGGCTAATTTCCAATATCAAATTCACCAGACCGGAATCTTTCAAGACATCGACGTGCAGTGCATTCATTCGTCGTGTCCTCACCAAACACCTCACTGATGTTTCCAGCTGTCTCAGATGCATTTGTCCCGAGACGAACAACAAGAATTTTTTATTTGCCTGTGGATTCCAAAGCATTAATTTACAGTTGCTAAATCACAAAAGGAATGAACAAAGTGTCCGATGATGAAATCAATAATTGACAAGAAAGTACACGGAAAAAATAATTTGTCAACTGTGCCCTTGGCAAATTTAGGAATCAGACACTTCATTTTTAAAAACTTGATACCACGTCCATGTCGTTTTTGAGCTCTGCTTGAGAGGGAAAACACCACGTCAGCACAATAATATTATGTTTTTACTTGATTTGCTGAATCGAATATACCGTTAAAGAGCACTCAGAAATACCTTTAGAAATGTTAGTGCTTGACCAAGTTCATTTATCTCGTTACATTGGTCGCCAGACTACCTTGCAACTGGAAGGAAATTTAGTTAACTGCGGTTTCGTGTAACTATGATATGGACGAATTAGTTTCAGGGGAGTTCTTTTTGACGATGGAATACCAACAAAGTAAACTTATTTTTTTCACATTGATTAAGGCAAAAACTGGATGTGAGACAAAAACTGTCATTGACTTACGAGTGTGCTTTGGACTTAAAGTAGGTTTAAAATATACCCTGTATATCTTCATTGCTATTTGCATCCGGACATTCAATATTGACTGGACTTGTTATACTCCGAAACGCCAACCTGAAGACGGAAGTTTAGGCGGAGGTAGCGATTAGAGTTCAATTTTTGCCTCTGAGTGAGACAAAAAAAGAGTTCATCTCCTCCAATTCCAAGGTAAATTGTAAGGCACTTTACATTCGTAAACGCACCGGCGCTCGTCACCGGTGCCTTCCCCGCAAAACTCCCAGTCGGCGGATCATCAACGAGCTTGTCGCAAAAAGAAGGAGCCGGAAATAGCAACGAGTGATGCAAGTCGCAAAGAAACTTTCACATTCGCCGCTCGCTGAGCTCACTTGGAATATCAGGCTTTCGGGCTGCTTGCTCAGCCGTGATGATGCTCGCTAGATCAAAGGCCCGCTGTAGGCCGCGCCTCAGAATTGTTGTGCACACTCACAGAAATTCGGCAAAAAGCTGCAGTTTCTAGTCCATGATGTACGTTGCTTTAAAAAGTCGTGTAACTCTAGCGCATCTATTTCTGGTTTTTACAGGAGTTGCACTCAAACTGTAACTGTAGCATGTCGCAGAGGCGAAATTTGCCGGACAGATTCAGCGGTTGGTGTGGCGTAATTAATGACGTAGCTGGAAGAACAGGCGGGCGACAATGCAGTTGCAAAACAGCAAAAGATATCACGCTTAGTAGTGAATTGTTCAAAATTAAGAAACAATTAGGAATATCGTTTGAGCTTGACTGACCATAGTGAGCACACTTAGGCTGAATTGCACTCAACAAGAGGGGCTAACAAGGTAAGACAAAACAGTACCAAAGCGATGCATCGAGAGTTCTAAAAACGACTACTGAAATCAAATAAACCGTCCGAATTGGTCTCTAAGGAACACCATTCACCAGCCTGAAACAGGTACGGTTTAAATTGTTCACAATGAACTTTAGAAACAGAGGTAAGAATGAAAATAATGAACACTGAGCATGAAAGAACGAAATCGATCAATAATGAGCTGAAATCAATAAAAAAGAGGTTGACGCACAAATAAACCGCTAATGGAAGCCGAGAATACAAAAAACTAGGTTCGAACGAGTTAAATGACATCGGTTAGCGTCAGGAAATAAAAATTTATAAGCATTTATCGATAGCATTATTAGTATCAAAGGGAAAACTAGAGCCGAAGATACTAAAGCAAGCTAAGAAATTTCTTAATTTTCTTAAAAATATGGCTAAAAAGTTAACGATCATAATCACTAAAGGTGAAATTTAACAAAACTGAAATGGTACGTGACTGAAGAACTATTTCTGACCAACAATGCATTCATGATATGTACAAAGTTGCACAGAACTTATAAGTGCAAAAAAGAGACTACATAGCTCTATTGTATGTCGGGAAATGTAAAAACATGTATATAAAAACCAACATCGCCCTATCCAGGCATTATCATTTCATTTATTTCCAAATTCTAAGGACGGGAACCCTGGCTTCTAACTTCAATAAAAGCTTTTCTGAACATGGCAAGCAAAGTTTCATGAGTTGCGTCGTACGTGGCTTGATACGCCCCGTACCCAATCTGTCTTTTTTTTTTGCCTCAGCCCCATTCGCGTCTGCACAGTTTTTGCGCGTAGTTTTGCAGTCCTCATTTAAACTCTCCAAAGCTGAGAGCTCACCGTCAAAATTCCTCCCAACATGAATGACGTGTTAACGGGAGAGCTGCCTTTTATGCCCTTCTCTTGATTCAACAGCACCACGATAGATGCGTGTCCTGACGAAAAAGATAGATAAAATACTGAACGATAACAACAAGAGCGTTAGCTGGTAGTCTGATTAAAATAAAATAAATCTTCCTCAAAGACAACGGAAATTCCAAGTCTACCATCCTATCATTTTAGTGCGCGGAGTCACTAAAAATGGCTAACTAAGTTTCGTAAACTTGACAGTAAATTTCGGGAGGGTAAACGATCTCTAGAGTCGCAGGAGAGGCAGTTTTTGACGAAGAAATTCCCTTTTCCAACCGAATGTTTTAATGTTTAAATTTGAGCGCTGCATTTGACGCGGAATTTAATATTATTGCCACAGTTCATCAGTTAGGAAAGGAAAGTCTGCTTATAGCAAAGAAACCGTAATATGACACTAAAATGTGGGGGAATATTTATTTTAGACGTAATTGCAAAAACAACGTTACGGGAATTCTTTTTTAAAACTGTTCAGTTTTCCGTCTCAATAGAATAGAAACAATCAAAGGAATGGCTTAGCTTAGACGATTGTATGGTGGAGGAAAACGAACACTAAAAGCACTTTTCTAATGGAAGTCACCAGTTTTCTTGCAAACTTTATTACTGGAACTAGAGTTTTTCTTCTTCAAAGTAGTTCCCTGGGCTTGCAGCGTACCGTTCCCATCTCGTCAACCATAGTTGGCATATCCTTGAAACTTTTTCTTACAAATGCGCTTACCTGTCACTGTGACTTCAACGCAATCTTGCCGTCACATCACATGCGACGTTCTTTTGGAGTTAGTTTCAGGCAACAAAATGAAAAGCTTGCTGCTTAAATCTGGAGAGTACGAGAAGCAGGACAGTTTCTTTACAAGAATAAGCAGAGATGAATGACAAGTGGCACTGGCATAGTGCAATATCCTGAGATTCTGGACGTAAAGATGTGAAACTCACAAAGACCTTGCAAAATCGACCACTGTGACTTCATCTAATGGAGAAAAATCTTTTCAGGTAGCCATGATAAGTCCCAGTTTTTCTAGCACGATTCGTAGAAGAGAATCAGATCTTTTCCAAACGTTTAGAACGGGATTACTCGTGATTGGAAAATTTTTATTAAAGTGAGACTGATTTCGTAAAAATAAAGGGCATCAAATTGCTCCAAAGTATGTATTGAAGTGTTGAAAAAGACTCTAATACCCTTTTCGGATCTAGATGATAGGGATAAGTTATTTTTCAGCAATATAACACTTGAATTTACCCTGTTAAACTAATAAATAAAGGGCATGCCATTCTAAACATATTCACTCTGGATTCACGAGCAAAATCACTGGACCTTAATCTGATTGAAAATCTGTGAGGCACCTTTTCAAGACATCAATATGAAAATAAACGAAAATTTGATACTGAGAAATCAATGATGAAAAAGGAAATTCCTCTTTAAACTCTAGCAAATCTAACAAGACGATGCAGAACCGGTGTGTGGAAGTCCCATATTCACAACGAAATGCTTTGGCATATAATTTTTTTTGCGTCAATCTGTGTCCGTTTACCTTTATTTACTGTTTTACTAAAAAATTTTTACAAATATTTACCATAAAAAATTATTATTTATGTTCTCCAATATCTTAAACTGTTTAGAGCTAAATAGTGACGCTTTACATTTTTTACATCGCGTTGTCTAAGTTTCAGAAAAATTTGAAAGATCTTGAAGCATTGCGCCAACATTTTAAGACAATTTGGAAATGCCATGCACTTGTTTCCACCATATTACTCATGTTTTCCAACAATTTGAACTTTAACAATCTGTATTTGCCACATCAAACGTTTCAAAACTTCAACACAAAACTTCTTGTTTGCCCTCAGACCTTGTGGTGTAATTCAAGTATTGACTACTCTCTTATTGACGATGACGATCTTCCCGATCTTGAATTGTCCTCGATCGATGATGAGCGCGATTTAAAACGCCTAAAACTCTCGTGACATCATGATCAACTCATGCTGTCCAACTCAAAGCTTGTATAAAAGAATTTATTTTACCATTTTGAAATAAATTCTACTCACATACGTTGTTCCATACGGAGTTTCAACTCGACATCGCGAGAGGATTGATAGCCGTTATTTCTTTCGCTGTTCTAATCGAGAAAGTACCGAAATGGCACAAGCCTCAATTATTTGGGCATTAATTAAAAGTCGTAATTGAATCAGAAAAGAACGAAAAAATGTCATGCGTGGAACACATACCATATTTAACCTACTTACATAAATTTTGATTTATGCAAAGTTTCTCAACAACCACAGTGCGTCATCCTCGAAGACATTGCCCCCAGTTTCAACTTTTGTACATGTATAATCTCTTCCACCGGGGCAAAACTCTTGCAAGTTTGCCTCAGGTGCAAAAAGTCTCTTCAAACTTTATACTCCCAAAATTCGAGGCCCCTATATTCACATGTATACGTATGTGATGCTAAATATTTCTCCCATTCCTATGAGCAAAAAAAGGATGTTAATGAAAAGTAGGCTTAATTCTATGTAATATTCATGGATATTGTATTTGTAAAGGATATTTCGAATACCAAAACCGAATTTTCATTTTGATTAAGGAATCCTTCCGGTTTATGTTATGAATATGGTTTGAGTTATATATTTTACTTGCGTGAAGCGTTCCCCAGCGTGCATGAGAGAAAAGACATTATTGTTTGGAGAGACATTCTTAGCGGAAACACTTTTCGAATATGCTCGGAACCTTCAGGAATATTGAACTATTTAGTGATGCAGATGTTCCTCGCCCGTACGAAGCAGGGATCGGGCCCAGGAGTAGCATTCTAAATCGAGACAGCGCTCCATAAAGCAGTCACAGAAGCGTGGGCCCTTCGATAAGACCTAGTCAGGCTGAAAACGACCAAGTCTCCCCAGAAATTCCAAATGGAGGGCGACCAAATACAGCCCTTTGAAGAAACTGTCCGGGGGGCCGGTCCTTTGAGGGTCTTTGCACACGCTATAAGGACTTGGGATGAATCATGCGGGTGTAGTTGGGAGGAGGACAACAATGAAATGCCACTACCTCTCAGAATACTTTCGTGCAACTGTTAACTAAAACTTCTATACAAAACATAAATCAATTTTGAAATTGTTAAATGTAAGGGACTTAAGGTTTTGAAACGAGAGATTTAGAAAAAATGAAAAAGGTATAGAAAGCCTCCCCATTTTCGATTGAACATAACTAAAAAAAGTATTTCTCCTATTGCTGTGATTAAAATAATTCCATATCGATTAAATTACCTAGCAGTCAAAACACACACTGAAAAGAAGCAACTATGATAGTTGTTTTTGTTTGAACAGTTCAACAATATCATTCACACAGGTCTCAATTAAAACTGGAAAACTTTACTCGCCAGAAGTAGAAGCCCCAACATTATTGTGCTCTGCGTAAGTCTAAGAAAAGACTCCTCATACGAAGGACGTTTCATCGGAAATGACTTTAATCTGCGTTAAACTAAGAGACAAAATAAGTACTGTAAAGGAAAGGACTGTGAACATGAACTCAATTTACAAAGATCAGATGACCGCTCTAATACTGAAAATAAACTAGCAGATTCAATGTGCAAAAGCTCTTACAGTGTTAAGTTCCTTCAGATCCTGGTGAACATGTTGCAACCTCAAAAATGGGTCACTCAAAAAATTTTACTTTTTCCCGGCTCCATATACTGTGTATTGATTGGCAGCTGAAAAGCTGATGAAAAATGAATAATTTTCTGATAAAAGTTAAAAATATATACATGTATTGAAAATAAATTTTACAAATCATATATATCAATTATATCAGCAAATTTCCCTCTAAAAGCTACCATCATCTTGGATCATTGCCTCGATTTGGCTCTGGGACCTGGGGCAAGCTGATTTAATTTACCTGTATAGGAAGAGTTTTAAAAACTATCTTAATTCTACCGAACGGTTTAGTTTTTTTGTATTACTGGCGCGGTCATTAGTATATTTCTCAACCCCACCCCATAGAAAGTAGTCCATTATGTTCAGATCCGGGGAGTCAAGGGGCCAAACATTCGGACTGGTGAAGTCGTAAAATTCTGACACCATTTTTGACTTTTCCCAGAGGCGAAGCAAGGAGCAAAATCCTGCTTTTCGACGCGTGTCTTGAATATCTTGAATATCTTGAAGTTGTTTGGGCC
>VOMN01098158.1:0-21120 GCA_014899125.1 Orchestia grillus | reverse complement strand
TAAATAATGCTTCCGTCATGAAAGGTATCGCTCCCGAATCCAGGTCTCCCAATGCAGCGGCGGTGGTGCCAGTGAAACTCGCGCGGCGGTACAAGTTGCGATAGTTCAGTAGGCCTGGCTTGGTGTGGAGGAGGCGACACCGCGATACGACCGCAGTGGTAGAGAGTTGTGTAGGCCTCATTGGCCGCACGCCGCTTGTGTGCACTGGAATAATCCCCCCAATGAGCAAAAGATAGTCGGGTGTTTCGTTCCGCAATTCTGGCGGGCAGTTGCAGGCAACTTCATAAGGCTCCAACGTAGCGTACTGAAGTATCGTTCCGGAAAAAGATTCGATTTTCAATAATGTCTCGCTCAACTGTAGTTTATATAGCGACCTTTCAAATTTCAAATCTCTCCTGGATTTTATTTTATGCATGGAAAATGAAATATTTTTCTTTAACTTCCATTATACGTATTTCCGTTTTCCCGCTGACCGTTTGAGATTCGTGATCAATCAATATTTGGTGCCGAGGTGTGTGATCAGGTGCAGCTGTTAGGCGTGCATTTACACTTGCAAGTGCGTGAATCGTACTGAATATAAGAAAGCGTTACATTCTGGGTAAGTTGGGATTATTTATTGATTATTAGTTAATTGAAGCTCCCTGTCCACTCGAAATATCATCCCCGAGAGAGCGAAAAGAAGAAGGAATCATTTAGTACGGAAATTATTCCATACCAAATGTAAAGAATATGGAAATCCTCAACCATTTATAAAACGGGAATCTATGCACAGGTGTGTCCCCACTCCGGATTCCGTACGCAATCAACAGCAAGTTACGAAGGATGAGGAAGGAACAATTAAGAAAAGATAGCGAAGAAGGTAAGAAAATTGAAAGAGCAAAGTGACAGAAGTCCTGAAGGCCTTTCTATAGCTGAGATAACCTAAAGCAATTTATGGATCTCGATAAAATATTAGTTAATAGAAATTCGCTGAAGTCGTTAGGTCTGCATAGAGAGGAGGAAAACTGCTGTGAGCTACGCACAATTCACCCAAATAGCAGAGCGTGTATGAGAACCAGGATGAGACGAGTAATTGAGGTCAGCCGAGCAGGTGAGGCAGTCACAGACTCGTAGAATGTCGCCAGGATTGTTCCAGCCATGAATGCATCTTGTTTCATTTTCGGAGCCTTTCATGCTAATAATACTATATCACAACAAAGAGGACATATAAGTCGTATTTGGTATCTTATTGATTGCATAGGACTTTCACGTTTTTGCATTCGTTATTAATGAACTATCTAAATGGAATAAAATTAGATTATATTTTATTAAGGTATTTGGTCTCCCTGAGAGCTTGCCAGTCGGGTTTAGGGATGATTTTTATTTCAGTACATTGGTAATTTTTCTATCAAATTATACTCCTGACTCAAAGACTGGTTTCTAAGAAAATATTATGAATTAATAATAAATAAACTTCATGCATTAAGTTTATGTGTTCATGGATGGTACTCTAAGAAAAAAATAATTAATGACTTTTTTCGTTTTGGTCTTGAACTTATGTGGTCGACAAAGCGTAAATTGCATAGACTGTAGAATAAATTTAAAAAGGGTATGCAATAGGATATAATTCAAGTTGCTAGCAAAATGAGTATACTCAAGAACTGGAAAAATATGTACAGATACGATGGATGATAATACACGTGAATTCTGAACACTGATTGATAGATGGCGATAAGGGGATGGAAGAAGGTGATACATGTAAGTAAGATGCACCGAGACAGGGATGCCAGGCATAAGGAATTTTGTTAAGGTCTCAATCCACTTGTCTCGCTCGATTTGTTGCCGAGAATGTGTCCGATTTTCTAATTATTTTCCAGAGGTGTTAAGACCTGGTGACTGCGTGAACAAAGACAACTTAAAGATGAGATGCTCAAGGAGTGTGGTAACAGTGATACGGTCTCTTAAGATGAGAAATGGGGAGGCGTGACGAACACGAGGGGTCTTGGAGCAGTGGAATGTACGGTAGCAGCTGATTTGGGCATTGGAGACAATGAGGAAGCAGTGTCCGGCAAGAAAATGAAGAGACGGAAGTGCAAGGAGGGGTGCATGAAGGGTGCAAGGAGGAGTGCATGAAGGGTGCAAGGAGGGTGCAATGAAGGTGCAAAGAGGGCGCAAGGAGGAGTTATGTTATGCCGAGATATGGATCGATAACGCGAGGTAGAAAAAGACGTACGTCTTAACAGAACTTCACGAAGTGAAGAATGCTTGTCGATCTCTAAATATTGATGCAGTGCCTATTGAAGGCCGGTCTCGCACCAAAGCATGGAGAAGCAACAAGTGCGTCCGCGACAAGAGAGGGCAACTCCCTCCATCCAAACGTACGAGCACATAGCATCGGTTGCTTGTGCATCCAAAAATAAGAGCAAGCAGATCCCGGCGCGCTAAAGGCATGCAGGCGCTGAAGATGCGCCCGCAACAAGAGCAAGCAGCCCCAGCTGAGCACAAGAGCTCCATCCTCGAATGCAGCCAACACGCCCAGGCGAGCGAGAAGAGAACTTCCGACAGCACCTCACAGCCCTTGAACAGGAGCGCGGTCACAGTGCGGCCATTGTGCCCTGATTGCTCTCAAAACACGGCCGTGTGCTCGACGCCTTCCACTCTGTTCGACTCGGGCTATTTCCTAGGCTCTCAACAGCTGCAACGCACAGCTGCAACCCCGTGCGAATTCGAGACAAGTGCAAGCTTTCAAAAATGAGAAGCATAATTATGGATATGGTCGTATTGACCTTTCTATGAAAATAATTTTTTTCAGGCTCGTCAGCAATGGCCAACGCAAGAAAGTTACTTTCACGATCAACTCAAAAAAGTGGTCTCCAAAAGGGTTCAAAATTAAAATAATGCGGAAGTAAAACGTCAAAATATGAATACACGGAGCTCCAGCAACCAAGACACACAGGTATTCAGACTCGCATTCAGTTCTACGAATGAGTTCATCAGCTGGAGGACATTGAGAGGTCCTCCAGTTCTGGTATAACTTATTTCACACACGGATAAAATACGTTAAATTCTGTGAAACACCTGAGTAAAAGATTGTAAAAACAGTATAATATGTGACGAAGCAGGACAACATTAGAAGCCCGCTAACACAATTCACCGGCCTGCACATCCCGTTGTCAAAGTGCAAACAAAAACACTTGAAAAAGAGGTCAATGCACATCATGTACAACATATAAACTGCTTTTCATACCCAATAATTGAAAAGGCTTCTCTTCCTTTCTCTTGCTGTCGAGGTGTAGCTGACCTGACCAAAGACCTAACTAGGTCGTCCAATATAGGGGATATTTCGTGGAAATTTGAGCACCTTAGAAGTAGCTCCAGCCCTCGCACAAGCCGCTCCTCAGGTCATACATGGCCACTGGACCACTGGTAACGGTCAATGTATTCAAATTAAAAGACGCGGCAAAAACATTCAAAACATCAAGAAAAAAGACCGGAAACGCGCGGCTTAAACGGGTTCTTTACNTCTGATACATCATAAATAACAAATTAAATTTATTGAAGTCAAATACTGCTACGAGCGCACCCGCATCATTAAACTGCCACATGAACAACGACTTTACTCATCTGGCATCGTTGTGGTCGAGTTGGAATGGAATTTTCCGAGGCAATACTACAAGGGTCGAGCTTAAGAGTTTGGACGTCTGCAACCCACGCTTGAGCTACTACACCTGCTGCATATTAATCTAAGGCAAGAGCATCAGCAAGTTCGGAGAGGCGTGAAAGCGGCCGGACCTGCGTCCTGAGACTGGGTTACTTCATATTCCTCCTGAAGAGAATTGTCTTCCAGCCCGCATGGCTGATAAGAGTTTTGCTAGGAATGCGTGCCTTCACGTAGGAAATATTTCATTAATATAAAGCGTGTAAAAGCATGTCTATTAAATGATGAGGATTTCAAGCACAAAAAGGGATGCGTTAACACTAAGGTTACGGGCACGCCACCAAGAGTCGTAAAGTCAAAGGAAAAAGTACGCTTCGGGCGGCCCAGCTCTTCCACGGCCTTTTCGGTCACTATATACACTGAGATTAAAAAATGGTATTTATTACTCCTAAAATCTCGATCGTTGCGTCGGTGCTAGACGTGCTATGGGCCCCCGATAGGTTTTAAGTCTTTATTTTCAGAGGATAACTTCCTGAGAATTTTATGATGGAAATTCTTCNTACTGCTGCACTCGGCGTCTCCGCCATTGAAAGGACATTTCCCTCATTCCCACACTGCGGTTTCTCACTATTCCGATAGCTTAAATTTGCAAGACACGGAGAGCAGTTTCGACAACACTTCCTATGTTTACTCTATTTCTCTGTATGTTTTTTATTAAATTTTCCCATGCATATTGGTGTAATTACGACAGGTTTGGATTTATTTTATGTTTGGATCTACTGGCAATTTATTTTTCAGTTCAGCCAGTTATTTAATACTTTTCCACTCTGTATTGCTGAATCTCGCCCTCAGATCTACACTGTTCGACAACGTGCATTGCATAATTATTTACTTTCAAAATGGTGTGCGTCGATTCATCAGAGTTTTATTTGAAAGAAATCAGAAAATTTAACATGAAACGAAAGATGAATGAATTTCTAAGCGATTTATTTAATTTGTCACGCTCATTAGTACTCCCGACCACATTTTCTACCACGCTATAATGTAGGAGTGTTACAATTTCTTGATTCCATTATGTTTCACGTTCGAACGGTTTACGAGAGATAAAAACCGAAAAAAATAACCCGAGTTGTTGTTAAGCTCCCAAAGTAACTGCATCCCCATGTAATGTAAAGCTACATGCACATCAGATTATGGTAATTAAAAAATTGAATTGATGAGTACTGCCTCCCCACGCATTAATTCATCATATCATGAGTATCACATTTACACAGTTTCGTACCCTTCCAAAATACGATGAACAAAACTTTGAACTTTTACAGGTTTATCCAGTTTGAATTCTGCCCGACAGGATGAAATGGAGCTCGAATTCCTGCTCACTACAATCACCATCTTAAAGAACGAAGACTGTCACCAAATCCTCAATAAATCACCCAGAGTCCATCAGGATCTGAAAGCGAGGGAGGCATGATCGCCAGTAATCCATCGCCGTATTTCGCAGTCTGGGGAAATCCGAGACGACGTTTCACCAGAACTCTGCGTTGAAACCTTTGACTTATGCGCTAAATACTAGAACCAAGCATGTAGCATATACTCGAACAATACATATTAAATACACGAATGAGTGAGTACTAAGTACTCGAAATAAAGATACTTCGTTTATGTTTGAAGAAGTAGGCGGAAGAGAGTTATGTGGCCACACTCTCAGAAGAGCTGTAAACACTACCATTCTGTAATGATAATTCTGCCCTTAACAAGTCCTACACAACGTTGCTGAAGATGAACTTCCTGTAAAAAAAAACAAGGCATGGCCTCTTTAGCATTGTCCCCATTTGAAATCATTATCCCTTGAGCGGCCAGCATTCCAATTGAGGAACGATAGAAACAAACTGGTAGTATTTCTTAATGTTTCGCTCGAAATGAGGTTGGATGTATATGCAAGTGCATAAAATGTGACCCCACTGTTTTTGCGATACGCCGTTAATTTTAGAAAAAATTTGATCATTTTTGGGGGTAAAAATTTACACATGTTGGTGAACTTTACCTGGAGAATACTAAAACCACCAAAGTAAGGATTCTAAAATAGATTTGTAAAAATGAGAAATTAAAATATAGACAATTATTGTGGCAAAAAAAGCGTTAAATTACATTAGGTCATGAAAATACCAATGAAA
The DNA here is from genome assembly GCA_014899125.1 of Orchestia grillus. Taxonomy (NCBI): domain Eukaryota; kingdom Metazoa; phylum Arthropoda; class Malacostraca; order Amphipoda; family Talitridae; genus Orchestia; species Orchestia grillus. Next base: position 15,309 of record VOMN01098158.1, on the reverse strand, counting down.
ACCAATACATTCAAGGCTGAAATCACGAACATAGAACTAAATCATACAGCCTTAGAAAAATTACGCTGTCTCGTATGAAGTGTCGCATTTGAAATTGAAAGAAAATAATTTTCTTAAATGTTTATTTTAGGAAAATATGATCTTCCCTTTTCCACGACCTTTGCCCAACGTTTCCAAAAAGCGCATATTCTATCTTCAAAGCAATTGTCATCTTTTTCACTAAGTAACCTTTTCAAATGTTTCAACTATACTTTCCTTACTTAAGACCACTTTATCGCGAATAAAAAGTTTCAAGTGGTTAAACCAATGAGAATCAGTGCGACAGACATCAATAGGGAGGATGTGGCAAAATTTCATAATTCAAACTTCGAAGCCCTAAAGGTGACGGGTCGTACATTATCGAGAGGTAAAATTGGTCCATCTCTATTCAGCAGTCTTGGATGCTTCTATAATTTTTCATGCACGAGATCAATGCCTTGACGATAAGATGCTACTGTTACAGTATCGCCTTGTTCCTAAAATGAAACATAATGATTCCCTTAACAGACCACCAGACAGTAACCATTACCTTTTTCGGGTGCAATGGAGGTTTTGGATAGTGCTTAGGCGACTCTTCTGAGTCTAACCACTGCCCAGTTCTTTGACTGTAATTGAAGAGTATTCATTTCTCATCACATGTAATGAATCGATTCGAAAATAGTTCTCTTTCGAGCCGAATAGTTAATAAGGAAAACTACTCTTGATACATTTCGTGTGAGACAACCTAACATCTTCGAAATACCTCCGCTTTTGCTCAGCCAGATCTCAACAAGGCTAAGCAAGAAGAACTCTCAGTCCTAACGATTTTTCTTGCATTGGAAAAATCAAAACGCGGAAGAAAAAATTTGACAGAAAATTGTTTCCACGGTAAGTAAAACATTTTAAAGCCGCGACAAAATAGAGGCATCACCACTCAACACAATTAGGCGTGGCAATGTGGTTACAGAAATTCATAATGCAAACTGAGTCCCCAACTATGTAGAAATACCCATAGCTCGTATTAGTAGATTAATTTTACTCTAGGACGTACTCGAGCCACACGAGGTAATATAGGGTACACGAGTACAGCGGAAGAACTTGGGAGATTCTTTCACTCTAACGAAAACACCACTTATGCGCTTGAAACTTCCTGATCTGAGAGAAAATACCATAGTGCCCTCAATAAAACTTACACCTAATCGACCTTGAATTTCCGGCAGGCCTTCAGAATAGAATTTGGTTTTGTTCGTAGAAATTGACTGCGCATTTTACCCAGAAATTGATGGCTACCAACGCGTAAGTAGTAAATGGGGGAAACCTCTATCGCATGTGGAGGAACGGATTGAATAATACAGAGAGACGCAAAGCTGTTACCTGCAGAGGGTATGTAGACCAAATGATGTGGCAGGCCCTAGGGCTGGCTGATCGCAACGTTCACTTCGGGAAGGTGAACACAAAGTGATTAAGCTCAAAGAAATCGTCATGGCGTTTTACGCAACATGACCGAGCATAAAACTTGGCGGATTCACATTTCGTGGAAGAGTCTGGTTTAGCAAATAGCGCTCTGCATAACCTAGACGCTAGGAAATTTCGCGCCATATCCATACCATTCCTCGACTTGCCTTGCTCCCACACCATTTAGAAGGGTGAAATGATGCCAGTTCCGAAAGAAAAGTTATTAAAAGAGCTCTTTGACGCATGCTGACGTATGAAAGCCCTTTTCCGAGAGCTCCGATTCTCTTGCCCTCAGCCGAAACGACTGATGAGGCCAAAGAAATTTAGGTGCCAACTTCGGGAACGTCGACAAATCCACATCGTTACCTCCAGCTTAATTAATGCTTTAGAAAACGCAGAAGCTCAGTCAGTAGAACGTCCGATGAGAAGCACGACTTATGGCGCACTTCTCGAGCCTGCGGACAGTCTTGACCTGCGTTGCATTGTAAGAGCCCTGCATACGATCTGTCAAAGTCTGAAGACAATGTCAGAAAATACCCAAATATGGGCATCAGATGTTAATTTTGCTCTAAATTCTGGAATCAGGTTGGAAATCAAGTCCTTGACTGTACGAGTACTGATTATAGTTCTTTGACTTCTGACCTGACTCCTGACTCCAGACTTTTAACTTTCTAATTCAAATCTAAAATCTAAAATGAAAGCAAAAGGTTGTTGTCATTAAACTTAAATTATACAGACAATTATAGAGCTTTCCTCTCCGATTGTTGTCGCCTCTAAAGTACGATTTAGATTACTATTGTTTTATTCTTCCATCACATGCTTTTTATTGGTTCTTATCGATCACTTTCCAAGTACTGTTTTTTATTCAAAATACTCCTCGCATTTAACGCTCGGCTAATGATAAGCACACACCCAAAAAATTCATTTCACGCCAAATTTGTACTCCACTTTTCCTCTTTTTCCACTTTCATTCAGATTATAGTTGGGAAACTTTTACCTAGTTTGCCCAACTATAATTTTGATTTAGATCATCGTGATGACGACCCCAGCTGCCCACCCACATAGCTCGTCCACAGAAGCACACAACACAACAACGGCTGTCAAATAAGCTCTGCAGGGAGCCATGGATATGCGGTCCAACTTTGACCATTTGGCTAGCAGTCCATTTGGTTAGCGCCATCTGGTTTGGACCCGTGACACAGCGTAGCTTCTTGCAGAGCGCAAGCGTCGCGATGACAGCGCGTGAATTTTCGCTCGATTGTACGAACACAAGCTCAGATTCTGCGCTGTCAGTGAGACCAAGAAGAAATCTACAAAAATGAAGCACAAACGTGGGCATAGGAACCCCAACCAAAGTCCATTTGTCATCATCATGTTTACACTTTCGTGTTATTCAAACTTGCAAGTTTGTCCTCAAGAGACATATATAATGTGGAAGTTAGCGTACAATTACTACTGGCGGCTATTTCCCCTATTCAACTTAGGACCACCTACCTCTGCCACTAACATAATTTATACCATCTCACATTGAGTTCGAATCCCTATTTGAAGCAGAGTTTTTGACTTCAGTTTTTAAATTCCTCTAAATAAACAGTGTTAAAAAAATGTAATTCCAGTATTGACGACACCATCATCCTTCACTACAAAATTCTTCACGCGTTCACGGCAGGACAGCGAGTGCACACACACCTGAGTGTAGAATATTCGTACAGTAGATTTCAATTCCGTGTTCAGTTTGCCATTCCCCAGAACAAAGCGGTCGAGCGCAATGAAGCAGCCAGTGACAGAATTCGTGAATTTCAATATCTTTTGCACAAGCCAAGCGTATACAGAAGATCATGGAGCTGCGATATTTTTAAACGACGTAGCACTTCATTGTATAACTAGACCTGCGAACTTTAGCGGAAAACAAGCAAATTTTAATGGAATTTTAATAAATAAATGGTTCAAGATTGAAACAAAACACATATAAAAGGATCAATTTACTACACTATATTATGTAAGATAAATCAGTAGCAACACATCTGAGATAACTTGAACATTCGCTGTGCAGAACAACGGTTCAACAGAATGACATGAATAGAGAAGGAATTGACCGAGCCGGAAAAAACCAGCAGCACCATAAGGCAGTATAGGGCTATTCACTCTCGGGTAAACGCATCGCAAGTACTTCGAACATCATGAGAGTATTTGAAATATACTTATTCATTGGCACTGTAAACAGCGTCCTATCCAGTATCAAGCGATCTTACCGATTATCTCGAATAATTTCCCAATACTAACACGGTGTTGCAAGTATGGTTAATTGCAACCAGAAACCAGCAGCCAGCAACATGAGATGAACAGCCTCAAGTCACACAAAGCCAAGTCGAGCCCACGTCAAAGGGAACAGCTGAAATCAATCACCGCCGCAGCAGCATGAGGCAGTGTACGCTTGATCGGCGAAATGAAATCAAGCCTTCAAGTCAGCCCAATTTCGAGCGTGAACAGCAGGAATGTAATCAGAAGAAAGCTGCTAGTAGTTCTCGTTTCGAAAAGAGTGCCTCTGATAAGGACAAAAGTTCACGAGACCTAGAGGGAATTTAAACGAACGTTGTTCTGAAGTCCCGGTGAAAGCTCATCAAAACTTTTTGGCTCGGTTGTCGTTTTTATTAGGCGCCCTGAAGTAACAATAACTTTTTGAGCCCAAGTCGACTATTAGAACGGGTTCTCCGTGAAGTTAAAATGACGTGATATCGTTTCCTACCTAGCATAACCTCCTTCCTTATCGAGATAGAAATCTTAAATCTTCACGTCTGATGGCACGCAAGTGGAATCAGAATTGGTTATGTTTCTGATAGAAGCCGCCCAGAGCTCTCACACCTACAGGACAAGGGAAGCAAAACTCGAGTCAAGTTACCGACAAAAGGGAAAACGGTGCTAGGTGAACGCGAGGCATTTTGTGTCTGTGCCTTTATAGGTAGGTATTTGTGATAATGAATCATTCTCAGTGAATCAAGATACGTATAGATTATGAAAAATAAGAACAATTCAATTCGAAGATAAACTCATTGTATTACTAATATTTGAGTTTTGCTTTTTTGCCTTATTTTCACGGTAGTAGAAATTATGACGGTCTACAATGATGCTAGAACTTAACGGCCAGGATCTTGATATCTAACTCAGTTCACTACATTGATGCTGGCACGTTCAGAGTCGTAGCACTGATAGAGAGCTCCTTCCAGTGGAAAATGAACCCAGTCGTTCAGTCGTCAAGCTATAAGGGGTCGGCGTAGGCTGCAGAGGGTCAGAACACACGACTTTCGACCGCTGACGACCCTAATTTCGCATATCCCGGCTATTCGCTCGTGAAATTTGGATGTCGTAAATGCGTAAGAGGCCTGTTTGGCCAAAGACCGCTTGTAGAAGAGAAGTGTGACTTGTTTGAAATTTTGAAATTTACAAGTTTGAAATTTAGATGACATACGGCTTATGAGGCCTGCTTTGCCAAAGACCGCTTGTAGAAGAGAAGTTTGACTTGCGGACCCCTGTTGAGGTTAATTAACAGAGGTCGACTCGAACTGCACCGACCGCTCGGAGTGGCTACGTTGAGCGTGTCCTGCCAACACCATCAGTTGACGCTAGCGCTCTAATCAGTGAGAGCTTTGGAGAATATCTGCCGTTTTCAACAAGGAAGAAATGCGAGCAGACAGCGAATTAGTGCAAGAGTGAAATATTTGGTGTAATCACATTAAGTACATGTGATATAATCCTAAACGGTGTCTGGTGGGAAAAACACATACAAAGGTATGCCCGTAAATGACGAAGCACGATATTTAACTTGCACATTGATAGAAACAAAAAGAAATGTTTTAATCTACACAGGAATTTGCTGATGTTTACGTATACGTCCAAAGATATATATACATACATTCGTATACATAGATATCATTTGATAGGTGTATCCCTGTCGCTGGCTAACATTGGTCGATCAAGTTTCTTAGTTTGAATTAAGAGTTGTTCATCTAAACGTTGAGTCACGGAAGGCTGATATGGAGCCGAGGAAGGTTGCAGTTGCTCATATGTTGCAATAGAATTTTAAAGATTAAATTGCCATTTTTACTATCCAAAAAAGGAGGACATGGCAACCGGAAAACGGCCGCTTTTCAGATTTAAATACGACTAATGCTTTCACCTAACGCAGCACGGAAACTTCTTGAAAAGCGTGGATTCTTAATTGGCGTATGGTCGGAGAGGTTGATGGCAAGACGGCTGTTGCTCCCACTCCGTTGTAAGAAGCCCCCGCGAAAACATCAATCTTTCCGAAAGAAAAAATTTCACAGAATACCATACAATACTTTCGGCAGGCAGCTTTCGGGTCTTCATGCTTCACTAAACCAAGTCGTGCTCGACTTTCTTCAAGGTAACTGACGAAGTACGCACAAGTATTATTCAACATTAAGGCATCACAAACACGTTAAATACTCGTTTGTTTTTCAATGACCCATGGAGTCGATAAGTCCTACTCACAATTCATCCAATAACGAAGATCTTTTCCATCGTTTAGACAGGCCCAAAAGAAACTCGTAGTCTAAACTCGTAGTCAAGTCTATGAACACTGCATCTTGAACAGAACACAGCTCGTCTAAGCTATAGACATTGCTGACTTTTCTTCGATTTCATACTTACATGCACTAGCAGTGTCATACAGTTTAACCTACTTCATGAGAGAATCATATAACACTTCTTACACGTGCCAAAGATATTCAAGACGTTTAAAGAAAGTAGTGGTTGCAGGAAAGATACAACACACTTAAAACAAACAATGGTAATCCTGTGTAAAGGAACCTGTACAAAACAACGGCTTGTTTCACGACGGCAAAAATGATCTATGAAGCTAACCAAACATCTAAACCCATAACCCTCCCCATACTCGTGGGAAAGGCGTTGCTGAGTGGGTAGCCGGCGACGCACCTAAAGCTGCTCAGACAACTACAGCCCTAATGGCTCCCACCCCTCCCAACACAGCTCAAATGTCCCGTCGGCCTCCCATGAAAGCCAAATCTTCGCGATGAGCAACAACAACCCTCGTTAACGCATCAATTTGAGGGCGTTCGAGAAGGAACTTTTCATACTTCAATATTTCATTCACGTCTAACAAGCCGCAAATGATGGCACATGTCGTACACTAGTTGCCTTGAGAAAACATTTACTGCATAAATTTAACTTACGAGAAAAAAGGAAAAATACTGCAACCACTGATTCTGGCTAAAAATAGTCGACAAATCATTAAATGAGACAAACGAAAAGCAATAGGAACGTTGGCGAGGCAGGTGGGCGAGCGAAGGCAGGGCAGGGTGGAGAGCAAGGAGCGCCCAGACTCAAATCAAATTTGCAAGCCGAGTACACGAGGTAACTCCATCCGCAGCACCGCAGTAAAACTGATCAGAAGCATCTCACGTTTCGTAGGTCAGGGTTCCTCGAAGAAAAATGTACATCAATAATGGGAAGGGACTTTTGAAAAATGCTCAAATTTACAATAGTAAGCTCAATTTTTAGACATGAAAATTACCTGAAGCAAGACACTAACGAACAGGAGAAACAAATTCACTATCCTTCGTCTAGCTCACGTTTTCTCGTACAACCTCTTTCCCGCAAAAACAAAAAATATAATCCATCAAAGGAGTCTCCTCCACTCTCAATAATGCCAGTCACAACAGGACGCTGCTGCTAGAACTATACTCGTAAGAGTCTGATGCAATTAGCCGGACTACCTCACGATGGAGTGGCACTGGCTAAGTGACTTAAAGAGACCGTCTCAAAGGTCAGCAGGAGACCGTTGAGCTTTGGAGTTACAATAACATTACTTTTAACACAATACGAATATAATAGTCTTTCAAAATTGATAAATATATGATAGGTAAAAGATAGGATAGGTAAAAGATAGGATAGGTNATAGGTAAAGATAGGATAGGTAAAGATAGGATAGGTAAAGATAGGATAGGTAAAGATAAGATAGGTAAAGATAAGATAGGTAAAGATAAGATAGGTAAAGATTGGATAGGTAAAGATAAGATAGAAAAGATGGGATAGGTGAAGAAGAGTGTCCGCCACTCTGGGTACTCTTCAAAAGAGAAAATTGACAAGGATGGTTTAATTCAAGTTTCAAGGCACTAAACCATTGTACTTACAGGCATTAATGAAAATTTTATAACGCTTCGTTACTTTGCACATCTGAAAACAACCATTTTGAAATCGACATAGAGAAACTATTAGGAAAACATAGAAAGCACAAACCTCCCTGAAGCCGAAAAGTAAAACTCGAAATAGCAAAATTCATTGTTCGATAAGTGAGGAGAGCACTCGTCAAATTTAGCACACTTTCTTTTGTAACATGAGTAAAACGGCAAATTTTTATTACCTAGTAGTGCTAAGCGGGTTATAAAATTTCCTATTGGAGAATAGATTGCGGAAATGCCATTTATTATTTTCAGGTCACAAGAAGGCAGAAAGCGGATCAGGAAGACCACAGCGTACAGCTCACGTACGAAGAGTTCGACGTATGATTCAAAAAGTTCGACGTACGAAGAGCAACACAAATCTTTAACACAAATTGATAGTTAAAGCAACATTTCTGTTTCCGTCAAGCGATCACTGCTGGATAACTCAGCCAGAGTTTAACACTGTAACCGCAATTCTCCATACAGGTAAAATTTCACGTCGACAAATATCTCGTGTGTGAATTTAAAAATGAAGGATTTTGTTTTAACAAATTTGGTTATCCTATCAATTTTCCTTCTAACCTAAACTACCATATACGAGAAACGCATACAAATTTAATGAAAACTTAAAAATATGTATCCATATGTAGTACTGCTTTACCTAAGTTAGGTTAGGTTAGATGAACGCGTATTCCATATATGACGCATGATGCGGTCAAAGTGTTAACTTTAGCGGCACCAACGAAGGAACTATACTTCAGCACCCAGGCTGGCGCAGTCCGCCGCACCAGACAGAACGAGGCAGGGAACGGAGCTCAAAAACCGATACGGTGGAATAAAAAAGCAAGCGTGTAACAAACTAACGCAGCTGTGTATGAGCTATAGGTCGGTTGCGCCGTACGCCGACTTGCCTCAAGAAAGAGGCACGAAAGGAAGAGGCGCGAAAGGAAGAGGCGCGAAAGGAAGAGGCGCGAAAGGAAGAGGCACGAAAGGAAGAGGCACGAAAGGAAGAGGCACGAAAGGAAGAAGCACGAGAGGAAGAAAGAAAACATGAAATTTGATGACTAACTTCGCAACAGACTTGCTGACTACCACTACTGATTTCTCTAGGTGTGCAGAGCTAGAGATGCCTCCGATGAGCGACTACGAAGGACATGTTTATTTCGCGTACCACGCTGGGAAGACTCCACCCTAGTGGAATCAAGTCAGGAAGACTAGCGGTGAAGCGTCCAGCCAAGTTACAGGGACCGTAAATAAAAAGGCTCTTCCAAAGAACTTAAGACGGGCGCCCAGGGATGGCAGAAGTCATGGTAGAGGAACTTCATCTCTCACTCGAAGTTTACGACCGGCCTCAAACATTAAAGGGGCGTGCACACTCAGGCTCTCCCTAGGTCTTCAGTTTATTTAAGCACCACCCGAATTCAAGAATGCATTGGAAATTTCAAAAATACGAAAGATGATTTCTATATAAATGGTTTGTAGTTCAGTGTTATTACACGTTCAGTCAAATTTATATTCGCAACTATTTTACTAAAAGAGGAAGACTGCAAATTCTCCCCCAGGTCCAGCACATGAAATAAGAATCCAGACGCAATATTCGAGGAAAAACGACCATTGAAAAAACTCAGTTCTCCAAAAAACGGACAGAAAATACGCCATTATTAATTTCCCAAAGTCAACAGTGAAAAGAAATTATTATAATACCGTGAAAGCTTTCACCCAGCCTCATTTTCATAAATCCTACTCATTTTGTTCGCCTTCTTTTAAATACGAAGCCAACAATATCTTACCTCAAAAGGTGGACATCTTTCCAACCCACTGCGCAATTTTAGTCTTCACTGAAACTCAAGTAAGTTTTCAGGCGGTGGCTAAGTTTCAAGAAAGCGTCGCTCCCGTTGCTCGGATGGAAAACTAAAGCTACCCGACGAAACACGAGAGCTCAGTGGCCAAGTAGCTCAACTAATGCACAACTCGTGTGACAATAAACGTAAAGTTTGCAGCAGCTGCGGCTGTAAGTCTTCGCTTTGCGATCTGGCGGCAGATGGCGAGACCACAAAGAAAGGCCCTGTAGCACTTAGTTTTTTTAAGATCATGCGTAACTAAAAGGGAGGTAGTCCAGGTGTATCCTAACTTTGTGTGAATAACATTATACAAATTTAAGATGAAATTTTACAGTATGTATAACACACATAATCATCTGCACTCGAGAAAGCAAAAGCAAAGCTACATAAATATTTCGTTCATCTAATTCATAAGCGGGTCTCGATGCTAAGTTCATTTCTATGTAGAAAACAGGTGTTCTTCAACAGCCTAATTAATGTTGAAGATCCCAAAAGCTACTGGACAAACTTTTTCAATTTTCAAGAAGTACGTGAAGCGTTCAAAAGATATAAAGTTTAGTTCTTTTAACTCATACAAATCGCAACGTTTTTTTCAAATATTAATAATCAAAAAGTTTATATTGTTGCAAAAATATAGGGTTCAAGCGCAATACCCATCGACGATATGTTAATAAAGCATAATTCATATGAAAAATGAAGTGAAAAGGAACAACAGCGGGGGGAGGCTGCAAGGAAACCCGGGCTCAGAGAAGTCGGGAGCAGAAGAAAAGCGAGTTACAACTAACCACAGGCGCGAGCTACACCTAACTACAAAACTTGGCTCACAATAGCATCCTCGAGTACGCGTCAGTTTTTTCCGGGCGAGTAGCTAGGGTGACCCCTGATGCTGGAGTACCAGCTCCTTATGGTGGCAGACGGAAAGGACACCGTCACCACCAGCACCTCCTTCCCTCCTTCTGAGGGAGACTCGGGACTTGAGCGTCTCCCCCCCATCGAGCGTATGCACATCATGAAGATACTCTGTAAAATTATCTCATCTCGCACTCCCGTAGAGAAAATAAATCAGCCCAGATGATACCTGCTGCTACCCAAATGACTGACCACCGCGTACGTACCGGCACGTTAGCGCTAACAACAGTGAGAAACATGATTTTTGTTTCTGATTTTCAGTGATTTTGTCATTTATTCCAGACCATGAGTACGCTCAGAAATGAGTGGGTTACATCCGAAGAAGTTGCAATTGAAAATTGTTTTATTCGAAGTCGAAAATACGGCCAAAAATTTGCAGGCCCAAAATGGAGTTATACTAATTAGGTCACAATGCCTCCACTCGTCCTCACCAGAGAAGGTGTTAACTTCTTAGAATGCACGTCGCCTCCATGCTCCACAGAAGAGAGAAGAGAAGCACAAGGCGGTCTGTGAGACGGGATGCAGTAGAGTCCGCAGGCACGAGAGTGTGAGGGGACACAGTGACAAGCGTCGGTGATGGCCGACCGGCCTTCCCCAGCTGGTCGTATTATTCGGCTATAATTGATACTCGGCTGCATGCAGGCCGGCCCTCAACATCCGGGCTGTTCAACCAATGAACTACACTCCGTGACTTCGATATCTTCATAAATAGGGCAACCCCGTGGCCTCTCTCGCCAGATCGAAGACAAGCGCAGTCTTTCATCAACCTTCACTATTTGTGAGCGCAGCAAAAGTCAAGTGTTTTGATAATATTTATGGCAGCGAGGTTCAGATACAAGTCACGTAAGCAGGTTAACGGTGTGACACGATTCAGGGAAAAATTAAATCAGAGCAAACACTTAAGCTCTGTGTGGTGCCCTAATAGATACATATTCTCCAAAACAATCTTCAATCTCTAGGACATAACATTATTTAATGACCGAAAGTACGGTTGTTAGTTAATGATAAATCAACGAACTTAAATCTTAAAAATGAAAACAATCATTTTTAGCTTTCATTTATTTCATGGCAGACTTGCTAGTAGGGATGGGAGACCGGAGGAGCTATGAATTTTAACATTGTGGCTCCTTGCCCCGCTCCAGATTAGCTAACTAGTTTCAATCCACACTATTTAAAAACTCGAAATTTTCAATATACATATATATATATATTCTTACACCAACGTTGCTTGTCACAACAATTCACAGTACGGGCAGTGGGGAATTTATATAATTTGTGGCTCAAATAAGAAATTGAACAGTGGAGCCAAGGTCTAACAAAATCCTGACACATGAGCTGGAGCCGGACACCAGAAATCTTTTTTCTGGCTCCACGTCTCTGTTCGCTGATGCAGCTAGCCACTGCAACATCAAGATCACCATATATTCAGCAACTTACTGCACAATCGAAACAACCGAGGAAAGTGTGACTATTTTCTCTTCCGCTGACCATGAAACTACGGTGACCGAAATTCAGAGAAAAACATTATCCAAAATATTACACCTCGATTGTTGTGCATCTACTAAATCAACATTTCATACGACCCTGTAAACTGAGCTTCTATCATCAACATCCGGGTGCAATCAGCTCTAAAATTAATGAGTCTACATGCCATTAAATGAACTTAAACACAGCACGGACCACGAGATCCCTCAACACCTCAGCGTGAGGATAATTCGAAATTGGGGCACGCACCAAGCGCTCTCAGGACGCCTCGTCGAAGAAATTAAGTTACGACTGACTTGAGCGCTACACGGCACGTCCCTGACGTACAGAAGGCTCCCCAGATTGCAATTTCTGGGTCGGAGATTCTTCTTCTGCCAACTGACTTGGTTAGACCGCCAAAAAAGGAGGTAATTGAAAAAAATGCCCGGACCTTTCCGGTTCACGAAGGTCAGCAACGATCGACCGAAATAAAGTGTTAAAGAAAGTGAGTAGAAAAATAATCACGGTGACGTTAGCGTTATGGAAAAATGAAATTTATGTTCCACAAGTAAAATGCTTCAAATTTTGCACTTGCAAAGTAAGTATATCATCAGTAATACCGAAAAAAATGCGAAAATTGAGCATAATTACTGTATTCACCGGAAAATTTCCTTTACTTCAACAATAGCACACAGCATTTCAAGTAAGGGAGCAATTGATGACTGAAATAGACAAACGAATTCGTGCAAAAAGTCACTTGCGGAGAACCCCGGCCGCCTCTTCCTCGAGAGAGAAAGAAATGTAGGAAAATGATATGCAAGGTAATCCAAACCTACAACTACACCCACAGGAGTGTCCTACAACACGTGGGCGGCCGTTAGTGCAACAAGTAGGTATCGGAACGCGGCTTACGATCCCTAATTTTTCAGAGGACCCTCTGGAGAACAAGCAGCCCCAGTGCCACAGCTCGCCTCATCGCAAGAGGAATGGAGGTTTTCTCAGGATTTCGCGGTATTCACCAACAACCTCAAGGAGCGTTGAGCCATTATACTTGTGTGATGCCACGGTCAATTACTATTCCATCCCTTGGAGAGCCAGAGAGCAGATAACACTTCGCACATAATCCAACGCATTTCGATTGCAACATGAGCGTTGATGGAACATTGCAGTTTATGAAAAATGAATCATTTACGAGACTGACGGGAGAGAAATACCTCGCGACGTCTCCATATTTATGATCAATAAGTTTGAAAAGGAAAGTAAACCTTTCACACCTTACAAACAGAATGCAACATTTCTTAATATATTTCACACAATTTTATGAAATTAACGCGACAAATTCAAATTAATCAGCTTAACTAAGACGATAATTAGAGGCTACATATCCTAGTATTCCAAAACACTAAAAGCATCTTCTCTTAGACAATGTCAAATACAAACTCAAATATCTTTCGCGAACCTCACGCGAGCTTAATGAGAGGCAGCAGGTACTACTTCAAATGCCCGTGAATAGTTTTCAGCACAGTTGTGTAGTGGATTTTTTGCTCAATATTTGTATACTATCCTCATAATCACAATGCTGCGGCTTCACATCATATCGTTAGCAGCAAAACCGATGCCCCAAACATGAAAGCACAAGTCCTAAAACTCTCACAGAAACAATAACTACGCAAAAATGAATACGCATAAATACGAGGTATGCAGGTGACCGCATACCTCGAGCTAGCGGCCCCAGTCCAGGAACGGGCTGTGCGAGCTACAGAGATCGTCGGATGCATAAAACTTGACGCGCACTCGACTTCTTCACGTACCCTGCACCACACACTTCATACGTCTTTAGAGTTTTACGTACAGCAATCGGATATCGGTGCAATTTACAGAAATATCGAGGTAAATTAACAAGCAAGTTTCAACTATATATATGAACCCTTTGATTTTTGTTCAATTCAAATACAAAACATAGATAAAAAGCTAGCATAATATGAGGATAACGTTCGGACAAGTGTCGCACAGGTTAAGAGAACGAGATCCAAAATTCATAGCGGTTTTCATAGCGCCAGAGAAGCAAGCGTAAGCCAAACTCGAACCTCCGATGCCACAAAAGCAGCTGGGAAGACTGAATTCACCTCGATTTCCCACTAAACGATCATGAGGTCAATTTGATTAGAATAACTACCGTGAGGCTTTAATAAAAAGCTGAACTAAAGTTTTACACTGTCTCATCCCTCCCGCGGCATTTGACCCAATTCATTCATAACAGACTCAACATTGAGAAATGCAAATTACTTTCAGCGCATCAATCCGTACCCTAGCGACAACCGCTGTGGTTCAGTTACCGAATTTCATACATGACAACGCTCCTAGTCACACGCACAAGGATCTTTAGACGGTGAGGACTTCCTGTAATCCCCTGATAGCACAAACCCTGGACTGAATCCAATTCAAAACAAAAGTAAAGTGATAGCAAATTGTTCTATGAAAAAAATCAATTCAGGATGAAGTATAAGCACTCTTAGAACATTGAAACTCATCACTCGAGTTTTGAAGAGATTAATTATTGTGAACTGAGATACAACGGGTCTATCAGGAGCAAAGCCTTGTTCACTGAATACTAGTATTTCGTCCAGAAGTTTAACATTTTATAAAGGTTTCTGCCGATTGTTTCTTTTCTGTCTAATTTTGAATGTTCCAATTTACTGAAAATTTACTTTCTTTACTAAACACAGGCTGAAATACTCAGAAATGTAATAGATTTTTGGCACGAATGACATTTTCCAACATGGACAATATCAAAAGCTTTTGTAGTGCCCGTCCATCACATTCATTGAGAAAAATTCGTTCTTACCACCCCGACCATTTAATCATTTATATACGCTATGCTAAACAATTTCTAATACCTGCAATAAAAGTTGCAACATCAAAACATTGAATGCAATCGGTAAACGAGGCAAGGAAACTAGCAGCAATGAGCACATATTTTCGCCCGCAGGTGTCGTTTTCTCGAGCTAAACAAAGCCTGAGAAACGGAGCCCGTGGCAGACAGCTCCAGCATCTCTGCACAATTTGTCAGAAATGAACAAGTCGATTGAGCGCAAGTATTGCCCACAGACCACACATCTACAAACTCAATTCGAAGTCAAAGATATTCTCCTTCCGCTGAGCAGAGCTTGAAAACAAACCTGGTCACTGACTACCCGCCATGCTTTTCGCAGCCCATATGCATGATTCACGAGTAGGCCTCGAATTTTAATTTACGGAGCGACATCGTCCGTGAGGTCAACAAGTCCCGCCAACACACAGAGCCGCGAGAGGCATTCGCACAACCTCCACCACAGCGTCCCGAGGACTGAGGGTCGCTGCGGGGCACCCTCTTATATAGGTGCACGAGGGGTGAGGCCGGGGGAGGGAAGGGGCTATCGAGG